>PVJD01004207.1:0-142600 GCA_004026545.1 Mormoops blainvillei
TAGGCCTGACTCCTCGGACCATAGAAAGGCTGGGACTGGGCAGTTGCCCATGCACCCTGACCCCCCATCCTGCATAGGGCAGGATAGGTTGAGGTTACGAAGACCCTGCACCAGATCCTTCACACTGGAGGCTGTGATTCCCCTGGAGGGTGGTGTGTGAGGAAGTAAGGAACCTATGCGGTGTTCTGTAGTTCCCTCACCTGCTCTAGAAGATCCTGCCCCCTCTACCAGCAGCTTGCCCAGGCATGGGATTAAGGGTGAGGGTGCAATGCCATTGGATGGGAACTTCAGGCAGCCCTGGTTAATTTACTAGCATATTTGGGGCTGAACTCTCATATTCAAAAATACAGAGTGATCCCAACTGACATTTCCTTTGTAGCTATACAGCTTGTTGGAGAGGATCAACCCAGACCACAGCTTCCCTGTCAGGTAGGTCGCCCCACACTGAGGCCCCACTTTACTGCCTCTCTTACATATTCTCTGTTTCCTGGGGTGGTTCCAGCACCTGTGTGGGGCCCCTGGCTGCCCTGTTACTACAACACCTTGCACCACCACCCCCCACTCCCCTTTTGTAAGCCTGCTACATTTACAAAAACCCCACCAAGTTGTGACACTTCACTCTCCCCCAGCTCTCACTGCCTTCGAGCAGCGGCTTTCTACGTGCGCGGGCTCTTCTCCTTCTTCCAGGGACGCTATAATGAAGCCAAGTGAGTACTAGAGAGGGCGGGCATACTGGGCTTGCCCTCTGGGTGGTTTTGTCCCCTGACAGTGTGTGCTCAGGCCCTCTGTCCCCCTGCCAGATGGGTTGTGCTAATGTCTGTGAGGTGTTCAGACAGAACCTTAGTCTTTTCTTCTCATGTAGGCGATTTTTGCGAGAGACTCTGAAGATGTCCAATGCGGAAGACTTGAACCGGCTCACAGCCTGCTCTCTGGTGCTTCTGGGCCACATTTTCTATGTGTTGGGGAACCACAGGGTGAGTGCCCAGGGCTGGGCCAAGAAGCAGAGAGGCAGTGTGGTGCTTGCGGCCGGGGGAGAGGGGCACCACCAAGCAGCGCTTTGCTGCCCGTGTCCCTTGATGGCCTTGTCTCAGTGGATCTCCCCCAGCCCACTCAGCTTCATGAGGCTTGGCGAGGGCAGGAGTGCCCTGGTTCACACAGTTTGGGGGACAGAGTTGGGGAACTTCGGATCCCTGGAGGGTGGGTCTGTGGGACACATGGACCCAGTGCTTAGTGAGGCTTCCTGGAACTGGCAGGGTTAAGTCAGGGTACCCTTTCTGTGTGTTAATACCTGGGGAGAAGAAGTGTCCTCTCAGTCAGAATCCCTTGGGTTCTGGTTGTGCCCAGCACATATGGTGTCCTTATGTCACCCTTGTTTCCACCCTCACCAAGAATCTCCCCTGGGGCTGGTCCTGGTGGGATTGGCCAGCTCTGAGTCTCCCCATCAGTTCTGCATCATTGCCTGCTCTCTCCCACTGACCTTACATACCTTTCATTTTTTAAAGAAAACATTGGTCCATATTATAAAATATGACACCTTCTTCATAGAAGGTCTCAGAAGCAAAGTTGAAAATCATTGCATGTTCTCTGTCTTCTGGCTTTTTCCACCGCCCACCCCTGCCCACACATACATTTTGTTTTTCAGGGTGTTTTATTATATTTTTATACCTTATCTTACCTTACACTACTATATTAGAGGGTTTTATTTTGTTTTTTTTATAAGAGAGAGAGGAAAGGAGGGAGAAAGAGAGGGAGAGAACCATCGATGTGTGAGAGATACATTGATTAGTTGCCTCTTACACATTCCCAACTGAGAACCTGACCCACAACCCAGGCATGTGTCCTGACTGGGAATCAAACCAGGAACCTTCCGGTTTGCAGGCCAGCACGTCAATCCATTGAGCCACACCAACCAGGCCTCTATTAGAGTTTTTTTTAATGGCAGCAAGAATTTTGAAGTGGCATCTACTCTGTAGTTTAGACAAACTCACTTGAACTGTTTTCACAGGACAAATGACAGAGGTCAGGTGTCTTGGCCTATAAAGTTTCATCTGACCAAACCCCAGGGCTTCCTAAGAATGAGCTTTTTCAATGAGCCTGGCAGGTCCCCCTCCCCATAACTGTATGACAAGCATTTTCCAAGACTAATGGGCCCTGTTGCTCAGGCCCTGGTGGTCATGGCTAGGGATGTCACCACCCCTAAAGAAAAAAGGTGAGCTGTGGGTTCTTCCTTCTGAGTGCAGCTCTGCTCCTCAGCCTCTCCTCGCACAGTGAGGACAATGGCCTCTGTATGTGTCTGGGCAGCATGAAGCCCCACTGAGTACCAGCTGCGTACCTGTGTTTACGCATTTCCATATGGAGAGATTAAGGTCACAGCCCCAAACTGCAGACCCAGGCTTAGAACCAGGTCTCCCTGGCCCTCATTTATCTAGAAGTCTACCTTGAGCAGGGCAGGGTGGGCAAGGCAGCTCTTTAGCTGTAGCTCTGGCTCATGTTTGGGGTGAGCCTGGGGTATCTTACTGAGCTTGGGAACCTGTGCTGCTCCCTATGTGTCAGGGCTTGTGTGGGATGACATGGGCCCCCAGGTGCCCTTAGACCCAGGCCTGGCCTTAAGCAATTCCAGGTCTGGGAGAAACACTTGGACACAACCAACTTTATTCCAGCCTGCTAGGCTACAGTGTCCATGGGCATTGCAAGTTTGGAGGTGGCTTCATTCAGGACACCTTAGGATCACACAAATCTTTAAAACCAGAGTCCATGGGGCAGCCCCAAGCTGACATGGGAGAGCCGAGAGGGACGCTCCCTCAGGTGGCTTCCAGAGAGAGTCCCAGCCCTAGGCCTGGAGGAAAAGAGTGATTTTTCCTATTCTGTGTGTTCTGAGGTCTTGGAAAGGCTTGGTTCAGTCTTGAAAAGCTTTGGGACTTACCTGCAGCTCATCTTTGAGGTGCCAGCCCAGAGAATGTGAAGTGTTGGTCTTTTGTGTCTCTAAGGAGGCATGCTTCTACACCCGTGGTTGTTGAAACCGGCCCTTGGGAGTTGGTTTTGGGGATTTGTAAGTCTCTTGGCTATGTGACGAGTGTCCCCCAGGCTGCTGCATAGGGAATTTTCTTAGTCTCACCCTAAATGCAACATTCCTTATGTCCGAGGTGGCCCCCCACGGGAGTGAGCTCCTCCTCCCTCCTGTGTCCATTCAACCCTCATCACTCCCACTGGGTAGGCTACTACCTCCTGCCTGGTCCAGGGACCCCAGAATCTGCTTTCTAATTGGCTTCTGATCTGGGTCCAGAGCTGACTACTGCCAGTACCTTTTTGTCTGTTTAGAATGACAAGGCAAAGTTGCCATGGCAGCTGTGCCCCACATAGGAGCATGGAATAGAGATAGCTTATTTTTCCCCGAGATGGTAGAGGAGTACTTTCATAGAAGGACATGTGAGATGGCCTCTGAAATAGGAGGAGTTTGCCAGGCAGCAGGAGGAGGGCATAGTCTGAGCCAGGTATGGCAGGTGGGGCCTGAGCTGTCCCTGCGGCCTCCCCCACTCCCTGGCTGCTCTTGGTCCACAGGAGAGTAACAACATGGTGGTGCCTGCCATGCAGCTGGCCAGCAAGATTCCGGATATGTCTGTGCAGCTGTGGTCATCAGCCCTGCTGAGAGGTGAGTGCAGCAGTTGGACCTTCCCAGATATCAGAGATGCTGAGTAAGTGCTGCTTGGCCTTTGTTCAGACTGGCCTCTTCAGGCCACAACCCCAGTTCTAGCACATTCTCACGCTTTCAGGAGGCCATTTGAGGGCACCGGCTTGGTCATGGTGTCAGCTTAATGCAGGGTTTGGTTTCGTCTCCCTGGGACTTATGAGGATGATTCTTGGCATCTGGTTGAAGACTTGGGCTACGAGCCCTGGTGCTCAGCCTCATTCTGTCAGGCAGGTCTGACCGGGATGCTCTAGGCACAGGGTGGGTGCTCATCACTGCTGCTCCCCCATTTACAGAGACTTGCCCTGGGCCCTGAGGTGGAGGCAGGGGGCAGGCTGCTCCTGTCTGCAGTGGGCTTTGTGGGCTTGTTCAATCCTCCTGCCTCAAAAGTGGGTGTTGGGTACCCTGCTCTAGCAAGCTTCTGTGTGCCCAGGGGCCTTTTCTGCCCAACCAGCTTCTGTGTTTGCTCCTGTGAGCCCCGCTGCGCACTCATATCCAAGGACACAGCTCAGGAACTCAGGAAGGCACATGTGAGGGCTGTTGGCAGGTAGTCTTGGCTGACCCCGAGATAGGGCTCAAGGCAGGTGACTTTCCAGGTGCCCAAGAGCCCACTAATGGAGCTTAGGTTTGACCTTAGGGCTCCACCTACACCCAAGGGAAGGGTATGGGGGCTGGTGGCAGGGCAAGTCAGCTCACCCCATGTGTGTTTTACCCTCAGACTTGAACAAAGCCTGTGGGAATGCCATAGATGCCCACGAAGCTGCCCAGATGCACCAGAACTTCTCACAACAGCTGCTCCAGGACCACATCGAGGCCTGCAGCCTCCCTGAGCATAACCTTATCACGGTATGGGCACAAAGTCGGGGGAGACAGAACGTGGGTGCTGGTTGTTTCCTCAGGGCTAGCTCACCTGGCCTGCACCCCTCCAGGGTATGGGACACACTCCCTGAGGAGGAAGTACACACTGGGCTGCTACCTCTCTGCATTGGTCCAGCCATCCCTAACTTAGCCTAGTCTCAGGAGCCCCTCAGATGTGGGAAATGGCACCAAACACCCAAGCAGGTGATACAGGCTCCTTCCTGGTACCCATCTGACTCTGGTGTGGAGTATAGAGGGCCATGGCTGGATGACCTGCCTGAGGGACAGTGTTGCAGGTGCAGACACTTGGCCCAGTGCACCCTGCTCCACCCTAGGAAGGATCTCACCTGTGTGTTTCTCCTCCCACAGTGGACAGATGGCCCACCGCCCGTGCAGTTTCAGGCTCAGAATGGACCCAATACCAGCCTGGCCAGCCTCCTGTGAGGCCCCTGGAGGGGGCCACCCAGCTTCTCAAGGCCTCTGTGGGGCCTAGTGTGTTCCTGACTTCCACCCAGATGGCACTTGTGCTTTCTTGTGAGGCGTACTGGCATGGTGTCCCCAGGCTTCTTTCCCAACTGTCTCCAGAGCTTCCAAGTCCCAGGGGAGTGTGCAGGGCCAATTCCTACCCTCCCAGGAAGGGCTGGGCAGCATTACCACTGTGAACCAGGACCCTGGTGCTGAGGCTTGCAGGTGGAATGTTGGAGCCAACTTTCCAGAGCCATCCTTTAAAGTGGACTTGAACTGCCAGTCCTGCTACACATCTGAGTCACATCTTCCTGGGACCTTGCCTGGACAGGGAGTGCTGGGGTGGGCAGCACTGCTGGGGCATTACCACATGACTTCCATTGCCTGGGCGCCTGCGCCAGGCTGGAGTGTTTCCTCTGATCTCACGGCAGCTTCCAGAGCTCAGAGGCAAGACAACAGTTTTGGCCCAAAATTACAAAGAGGAAGTGATGGCGCATATCAGGGACAAAAATGCATGTCCTGCTATAATGCTTTTCTTGGCTTGCCTTTATCTACAACATCCATCCTGACAACTAGGGCGTCTGGTCAGGGGCCCTGGGGGCCCAGGAACTCACCATCCAAACATCTGCACCTTGACTAGATCACTGTCTGGCCATGGGGGTGCACATGCTGTAGAGATGGGTGTGCATGTAGACACAGGGGTGTGTGTGTATGTGTGCCTGTGTTGTGGACATGGTATGCATGTGTGTGTGTGCTGTAGACACTGGTGTACATTGTGTGCGTGCATGTGTGGTGATTCTCAGAGCCAGAGCTGAGACTCCTGTGTTTGCACCAGCCACCTTCCCTGGTCAGCGTCTGTGTTGTGGGGTAGGAAGCTGGGGAGAGGACCCTCCTCAGCCCAACTCAGGGTGCCAAAAAAAGGGGCTGGGACAGCTCATTGACCTCTGCAGAGGATGTTTGCAGATGTCTGGAGCTCAGTTGACCCTGCCCTTTGGAGGGAGGAGACCTACCTGCCTTGGGTCTCAAGACAGCATTGAAACCTCTTCCTGCGCTGGACCCCAGGAGGTTCTGCTTGGCCCAGGCAGCGTACTCAGTTCTATGTGCCTCTTGGATAGTCTAGAGATAACGCCAGTGGTGACAGTGGGGTTGGGGGCAGTCAAGGCAGCCGCCCCCTCCAACTTCTGGTTCCTTGGAGCAGCTCCCCGCCCTGGAGTGTTGAGCAATTTTGCTGGTCAGCATGGCTTGTTGGTTTGAGTCTCATTAACCTTGCACTGTGAAGGCTGCTCCTTGAGGCCTAACTGTCTATGATGGAGGGATCACTGGGATCTGGGATCAGTCAGGTAGCTGCTTGAGTCCTGATCCCGGGTGTGCCTTAGTCAAAGCATAATTGTCAGCAGATCACCCTGTGCTGGGCCACTGCCCTCACAATGCCTGTGGCAGGCCCTGCTCCCCACTTGGGAGGCAGTGACAGGTACACAAGTGAGCCACAAGTCAGAGGAATAGGACCCACTGTCCCTGTGTCGCCCAGAAGAAACTGGCCATGTCTTGGGCTGCCCCCTCTGCTGACACCCCTGGTCCCATAAGGCCTGTGGAGGAGGGTATAAACCCAGCAACAAGCTGTCCACATTCAGTCTTCCTCTTCTATCAAGAGTGCCCGCCAGGCCTTCCCTTCCACCCAAGGGATGAAGCCCCCATCTTGCTATAAGCTACATCTGCCAGCCTGAATCTCACACTGTCTGACCTCTCCAGACCCACGTTACTTCAATCACACTGCACATTATGTTTGTCTCTGTGTATTTATTTAAGCCTTTCTTTGCTTCTAGGGCATTTTGTATGTAGAGCAGTTGAAATAAGAACCTCAAAACTTATTGTCTGTCCTGATGTTAAAGTGCTTTTAGTGACCACTCTGTTATCTATGTATGTATATGGTTAGGATAAGTTCTTAAGTTTACAATTAAAAATTTAGTACTCGCTATTTAATATTCCACTTTAGCTTTATGAAAGCCAAACCATGTGTACGGTTTTGAACCTCCCCTTTACCGCAGCATCTACCGATTACATCAAGGTATCATACCTACCTTCCTGTGAGTCCACATTCAGTGCTTCACAATTTCTCACTCAGTCATAAGAATGTAAGACAGCAAGCAGGCCAACAGGGAGATGTTGCACAAGTGTCATAAAGATAAGTTTAGAAAAAGCAGATAAAAACTACAAACTTCAAATTATAGGGCATCAGTAGTAGCGGGATTACTGTTGGCAGGTCAATTGCTGAGAGCTGGTCAGACCCTTGTGTGCCCTTCCCACCTCTTCTGTTAGCAGAAGGTCCTGGGCCTGCAGGGCTGAGGTGCTGATCCAGGAGATGCCCCCGGGTTCCCTCAAAAGCACAGCTGCCTGTGCTTTTGAGCCAAGCACAGGCATGGCAGAGGGTCCTCTCCCTGGAGGTAAGCATTCCCTATCCCACTTACTGGGAGCACAGGCAAGGAAATTGGGTCGAGGCAGCCTGGCATGGTGGATATGCCTGTGGTTGCATTGTCTCTGTTTTGTTAAAAGGTTTTTAATAAGTATGTTTGGCATAATGTCTTTTAACGGGTTTGTAATATGGTTTTAGCAGCCTGTAATTTCAGCTGGTGCTTTTAATCAGGAAAAACTTATAAATGCAAAACATTGTTTAAAAGACATAACCATAGAAGATGGCTCCTTGTTTGTGGATTTCTTTTTCTTTATATTTAAAGTAAAATCACTTGCAATAGCTATCACTTGCTATAGTCTTGTCTTGCCTTCTGTCCCTCTCTTGTTGCAACCCAGACAAGCTCTTTTCTGCCCCACCCAGCCAGCGGTCCTGCAGGGTCTTCAGCTAACCAACCAGGCTTGAGGATGCAGAGCCGGTACCTGGACTGGGTGACCTGGTGGGAACTTGAGTCTTACTCTCTGTTGATGATGTACCTCTGGGTCCAGTCCTACTTGGAAGGCAAGGAACCCCTGAGACATCCCACACAAGGCTTGAAGCACTGTCTGTTCCTCCCTGGTCCTCAACAAGACTTCCTCACACACCTTGGCCAGCCTCCGTGTACCTGGGTTTTTGCAAACTTTTTGTTTTGGGGTTTTTTTCCCCCTCAGATTTTTTCTTTTTGAGGTGAAAGACACAAAATTAACCATTTAGTGTGTACAATTCAGTGGTATTAAATACACTCACATGTTGTACAGCAGTACTTCTTAATAGTTCTAGAACTTTTCCCTCACCCCAAAAGAGACCCTCCAACACATTAGCAATCACTCTCCATTCCCTCTCCCCTCCCCCTGGCAACCACTAATCAATCGGCTTTCTGTATGGATTTTCCTGTTCTGGGCTTTTCATGTAGATAGGATCACACAGTATATGGCCTTTTGTGTCTGGCTTTCCGACTTAGCATGTTTTCCAGGTTCATCCACATTGCAGTATACCAGTACTTCATTCCTTTTTATGGCTAAGTATTATTCCATTGTGTGGGTGGACATTTTGTTCATCCATCCATTTATGGGTGTTTGACTGCCTCCCCCTTGTGGTGAGTGTGGGCAGTGCTGCTGTGGGTGTGCTGCACATTTTCGTTTGAACATGTGTTTTCAATTCTTTTGGGTTGCGCTGCCATTTTAACGTGCAGGAATGATGCTGGGCTCCCGCCTGTGCTGCATCAAAGTCCTAGGGTAGTTCTCATCCCTGCACCCCGAGATGATGCCCAGGTGGCCTCAACTGCTTGCTCCTGGGGGCACGACTGAGTACTTCTTTGGGCCATGGTCCTGGGGCCAAAATGCTGGCCACTTAATGTGTGGGTGATTCACCCCAGCATGGTGACATTGCCACCCCCACCTTTGAGGTCTGGCTTTCTCCACCCTAACCCTGCCAACCTGGGCTCAGCCAGCTTTTTCACTTGGGGTGGACTCTTGCCTGTTAGCTGGATGTCATTTTCTCCACTGTAAGCCTCACAACGCCTGTGTAGAAAGTGTGTCCTGAGCTTGCTCAACCAGAGCAATGCCACAAGTCCACAGTGGAACCAGCAGGCTGGTCCTGAGATGACCTTTGTTACGGGAAGTGGTCCTCGACACAGGAAGTCACGTTGGCCCTGGCCACCCAAGGCGGGGCTCCCAGCAGCCTCACAGGGACCTGGGAACCTTGCCCACACACGGAAGTGAGTGACTTGCCCCACAAGAGATCCTCCACAGCCATCTCACTCCTGTTGTCCATGCAGTTTCAGGAAACCAGCACCTGAGGGGATGTTCCAGTGGAAATTCTCCTAGTAGCCACTTCACATCCCCAAGCAGGCCTCACAAACAACATTGCAGAGCCTGTTGCCAGCCAGGTCTGCTGACAGAAGTGTGACAAGACACAGTCTGGTTCCTCTTTGCTCATGATGTGGAAGAGATACATGTCGGGGAACATATGTGAGGGACACAGGCAGGAGCCATCAAGCAGAGAGACAGGGAAAGTCCTGAGGCAGCAGATGTAAGAGGATGATGAGAAGGAGCCAGACAGGTAGGACCCACATGCCAAAAAATCCGCATGTTGTGGCCAAAGCAGGCAGAGCAGTTGGTCTCAGGTAGGGGCAGCAGGACAGTGGCCTTGAATGCCTGGCTGAGGAGGCAGAACCTCTTCTAATTAACCAGCAATTGCCAGAGAAATTTCCGTAAAACACCAGATGCTGGTGAAATGAGGAATAGCTGCTGTGGTCATGGAGTTTTGAGAACCTCTCTAGTAATTCCAAATAGTTTCCTTCTGGCAGAAGTGGTCGGCACAAAGGGACACTGATTAGAGAAGTCCTCAGTATCTGCAGGACACATTTGAGAAGTGGACAACAGGTGGCGGCCACGGGGCCAAGGGGGGGTACAGAAGTGTGCCTCATAGAGGCCAGTGGGTGACCAGGATAGCTGGCCTGAACATCCCACCCCAATCCTCAGAAACTTGTTGGTCACCTTGTCCATTCCTGGCCATCTCCTCCACCCCTCCCCTAGCCCCAATCATGTCTCCCATCTGGATGTTGTCCACCCTCCTCTTTGAATGATCTGGGAACGTTCTGTGCCCCCTCTCACCTGTCTGCCTGCCAGGGGCACTCTCCCTGTAGCTGTTCAGCATCACCAGAACATCCTGGCCCAGGGCTGGCACATGGTGAGTGGATCTGTGGGGCATCCCAGGAGAAGAGCACATGGCCCAACTCTAGGCAGGTCCAGCAGATGCCATATGAATATCTGTCCCAGCTGCCCACAGGCATCAGCATGCCCAGTCACTGTAGCTGGGTTTCCCCCGAGAAATACCAGCAGGACCCTGCAGTCCTGCAGGGGATCCTGGACCTCAATCCTACCCCGATGCTGATGGACTCTAGGGGGTCTGGGAATTGAAAATGTCCCTGATATGTATTGATTTCATCCCTTGGCCTCTTTGAGCTTTGGGTTTACATATCCCTGCAAAGAAAGCCTATTCAGGGAGAGACAGGAAGTCCTGCCTCTGTGGTCCAGTCCTTTTAGCACCTGACATCACTTCCTCAGTTTGAATCTCACCCAGCCTCTCCTCTCAACACAACCCAGTTAGCTCAGAGCTATGGACTGGACATGGGACGAGAGGTGCTGCTGGGGCCAGAGGGCGGGGTGCGCACCCCACCTGGAACAAAGGAGCTGAACCCTGAGGGCTGTGGAGGCCTCACTATCCATCCCCACCCACCTACTCCCTAGGAGGGGACCTCGGGGGCAGGGAGGAGGAGGCTGATTACTGACAAGTTGAAATGTTTATTTCACCCCAAATTCATGCTCACATGGTGAGACTCAATACAATTATTTGGGAAAGGAAAAGATTCATTTCTATGTGAATTTGATTTTCTTAGTACTTTGATATTTGTGATACTTTTTTCATGGACCAGGAAATAGTTAAAGGGGTTATTACAGTGATGCTTCATGAAGAATACAATACTCTCAACACATTACAGCTGCTACAACAAATGTCATTTTAAAAAACATGACATTCTTGAAGCCCTGGCCTGGTAACTCAGTTGGTTACCGCATCGTCCTCTAACACCAAGGTTGCAGGTTTGATCTTGGGTCAGGGCACATACAAAAAGCAACAAATGAATACATAAATAAGTGGAACAACAAATCAATGTTTCTCTCTTCTTCTCTCTCTCTCAAATCAGTTTTTAAAAAATAGCAAAGCATGACATTCTTAGTTTGTGAGAGTCAGATCAGTGCCCATTTGCCCCATTCCTGTTCCATATGCTGAAAATCTCTCTGAAGCACAGCTCTCTGGAGATGGGCCACTTTGTCAGTGTGTGTTAGCTTTGTTCTAAGCGTTATTTCTAACCCCTATTCTTGTATCTCATGTCTGTGCAATGTGTTCAGACTCCATCTGCAGTTAGGTGCGTTCTGTCCAGAGCGAGTATCTGTGTTGCCATGAAGAAGTCCCGCGACTACAGAGTTCTGCGCACAAATGCTCCCTAAAGGGTTAAAGTACAAAACTGCTCAGAACTGTCATCGTGAACCGGAAGTGTATCTTCCGCTGTGTCTTTACCTGCTTGTTTCAACAGTTGCTGTCGGCAAACTGGCTGTTCCATGCTCGGCCACCAGGGGGCGTGGGCGGCCCAGCCGATGTCCCCACTAAGGAGGGAGAGCAGGACATCGCCAAACCCCAGTGTGGCCAGGCCGTCTTCATCTGCAGGGATGTACAATGACTTGCACTTCAGAGCCTCTCAGTTCCCCACCTGTAACTTTGGGGGTGGGAGATGAGAGTTTCCAGGGCTCTCCAGGTATCGGGACTACACCATTTCCTCATTTACTTGACAAATATTTATCGGGCGCCCCTTGGGTGCTAGGGGCACCGCAGAAACAATATCAGACAAAGCCCCTGCCTTCAGGTAGTGGAACTTCTACCAGGAGCCCAATAATGGGCCTCAAATAGGAGTGAGCACAGTCTCACCTGTGAGAGGGGAGTAGTGTACTGTAGGAGGGACAACCAAGAGGCATGTAGGGGTTGCTGTGACAGGACAGAGGGAAAACCTCCCTTGGCCAGACCAGCCAGAGCCGGACAATGTTTCAAACATCTGCTACATGGCCACCAAGATGGGGGGCTGATGAATGCTGTGCTTACTACTTCAAGACCAAGCATCTTACTACTTCAAGGCCAGGCAGCAAGGGGCTGAGGCTGCCAGCAACGTGTAGAACTGAATGGCAGCAGGGGCCTGGGTCAGATCGTGACAATGACAAAGATGGGGGTCACTGACCCCACCTATAACATGGAATTCAATAGCAGGTGCCCAATGGCCAGGGCACTTCTGACACTGGTTAGGGCAGTGGCTTAACTTGGCCCCAACCACAAACCAATCCCTGATAGATGTCTCAGAGCCAAATAGATCCCCAATCTGAGTGCCCCTAACCCCCTGCCCAGCAGCCACCACACTGTTTCCTGAGCCACCCCCTCCTCCGGAAAGGGGACTTCATCTCCAGAGGAAGTTTTTCCTGCCTCCGGAAAGTTCCTCTGTCCTCTGGCCAGGACAGAGGGAAGTCCCAGCTGGGCCACACCCGAATCCCTCTTCCACAGGATCTGTTTCTCTCTCAGCATCCAGTTCTCCTCAGTCCCAAAACCTTGACTTAAGGAGATTATTTTTCAGGGATCATTTGCCCCTCCCTGGCTGTGTCCTGCAATGACCCAGGCCACACCAAGGTTTGGCCTGGCTATGGGTACTACCACGTGCCTTGTCTGTGGAGTGCAGGGCCAGGGTAGGCTTTGCACAAAGCTAGAGCCCTTGGCCATGTTAGCTTAGCCCCTGTGACAGCACCTCCTCAGAGGAGTAGTTGAAATCACCTTGCTTACTTCATTAGCCTGTCCCTCCCCTCTCAACTTGCTTACTATGGCATCCAGGATGTGACCACAGGCCTCTGAGTAGTCACGAGTGGCAGCTCCAATGGGAAACCTGAGCCCTTGCACTGAGCCTTCTGCCATAGGTCCCATCTGCCCCTAAGCCGCAACCTTCTGGCTCTCAGTATCACCTGCAGCAGAGTGAAGGTTTCTGGACCAGGGGGTCCTGGTGACTCTTGCACTAGTAAGAAGGTCAGTTAGCCTCTAGATGCAGGCAAAAGGTGATGGATGGCCTTTCATAACCCTTGACATGTAGAAATACTACTGACCCAAGGATCCTAGGACTTTTGTTCTTTTTGGAAGACCCCAAGGCAGGGTGGACCACAATGTGGGGCTGAAAGTGCTCAGTTCTCGGGAACATTCTAGAGACTGGAACCAAATTCCAAAGGACGGTCCTGAGTCACTGACTGAGGGTGTCTGCTTCCAATGGCGAAGAGGATTCCCCATCAAAATACTTGCTTTCTATTTAAGATCAGAGCATGCACACTGTGCCTCTGGGTGTGCACAAAATCAAAGTAGACCTCTGTGTGTGGAATAGAACCTCTCTGGCCCTCCATGCAAAAGAGAGATGGGTGATAGCAGCTGAGCGATGGGACAGGGGGCCTGAGAGAGATGCCTCCTCCCTGACACATTTGCCCACTGCTCTACCCCATGGTGCCTGGTCCTTGTTAGGAGCCCATTGAGTATCTGTGGAATACATTAATGTACAGTGGTCCCTCAGGATCACAGGGGATTGGTTCCAGGGCCCCCACAGATACCAAAATCCAAGAATGCTCAAGTCCCTTAAATAAAATGGAGTAGTATCATACAATACTACTCTGAATATCCTCCTATATACCATAAATCATGCACATCCTCCAGTACACTTTAAATCATCTCTAGATTACTCATAAGACCTAATACAATGTAAATGCTATGTAAATAGTTGTTATACTTTATTGTTTAGGGAATAATGACAAGAAAAAATTATGTACAAGTTCAGTCCATAGTACATGTCAGCAACAATGTATTTATTAATTATGTATGTATGTACATATGTATGTATGTATTTACTTTTTAGAGAGAGGTGAAGGGAGGGAGAAAGAGAGGGAGAGAAACATCAGTGTGCCAGGGATACATTGATCAGTTGCCTCTCACATGCCCCCAACTGCGGACCTGGCCCACAACCCAGGCGTGTACCCTGACTGGGAATGGAACCCGTGACCTTTCGGTTCTCAGGTCGGAGCTCAATCCACTGAGGCACGCCAGCCAGGGCAACAATGTAACTTTAAAAGAAAGTATTTTTGATCTGCAGTTGGTTGAATCTGAGGATATGGAACCCTCAGATACCAATTATAACAATGAATGAGTAAATCCCAAAATAATAAATAAAATGGAGGCATTAGGTATTTTCTTTCATTCTGGGCCACCCTCTCAGCTCTCACCCTACCACCCACCCAGTGCCAGCCTCATGCCTGCCCATGGGGGAGGAAGAGGGGAAAATCTGTGCTGACCAAACAGAATTCTATAGTTTCTGTATATCTGGGGGAAGATCTCTCTGTCCCAGCTCTCTTACCTATGCTTCAGCAGCAACCCAGAAGAAAATTCTCATAAAGAGGACCAGTGCTTCGGCGAGCAGCTGGATCAAAGCCTGAGCAGCAGTAGGAAGGAACAGCCTGGAACAGTCTGGGTGCAGGCAAAGGCAGGGAACCTGGAGGCCTCAACATAGAAACACTGACTTTTTATCACCCTTTCCCTGGGAGAACCAAGACCATTTCCTGACAGAGGATGCAGGTTTCAGAAGATCAGCAATTCATATGTGTGAATCTCAAAGTGTTTGGCAAACCCAGATGAATTATGTAGTCCAAGAATCTTAGGAAGCAATGATGAAGGGGGCACTTTGCTGTGTGCACTTGAACTGCCACTGTCATTGAGTGACACTGAAGGGTTTTAACTTCTGTGTTTAGTATCCTTTCCACTGGTATTAGCCAGCTGTCACTTTTTATTGTCAGTGGGCACTCTTCCTTGTCCAAGACTACAACACCAACAGGAGGTCTCTATAGGCTGGCACCCATCAGGCCCTCATTTTTCTACCATCAAGGCCCTGCCTTCCTTCCTGCCTGGGTAGTCACCTGGTTCAGCTCCCATTTCCCTATTTGGTTGTGAATGTCACTTAGCCAGTTTGCCCACATGATTTCTCAGACCCATGAAAGGACACACCTTGATGCAGAAAGATGCAATCGCTGCTACTGCTGTGGAAAGGAAAGCCCATCCTTGGTATGGGTCATATCTTTTTATGCCATAAGCTGTGCTCATGTTATCCATTTTGGTGGGGCATTTCACTCCTTCTGACAAATGCCCATTTGCCTTGGATTCTTTGAGCATACAATTTCCAAGCAAATGGGACTCGCTTATGCTTAGGATTCCAGACTTCATGGACATACCTTAATCCAACATCTCTGCCTCCAAGCAATGCCTTTTTCCAGAGAATCAAAGAAATTCTTTCTGTGCATTCCTAAAATATAAAGGTAAGATGTCATTATAGCTCCTGACATTTCCAGGGATCAGTCTGGAAATTACGCAAGATAGCCCTGAAATAACCTCGATTCATTTGCAAGCTCCCTTTGACAAAGTCAATTTAGGTGGTCTTGATCTGGGTTAGGGCCCCCACCTGCACTTTGCTCTTGAATTTGGAGACTCTATTAGACCCTGTATCCAGAATCTTCCCACAGCCTGCCTTAGAGAAAGATAAAGTGCAGGAAGTTTTAGGTTCTCAGCAAGGCTCAGCTTCGCACAAGGACTCAAGGGCACAGTTCCCCTTTTCCCCTTTCCTGCACATAGGCCCGAAGTGAGATTAAGGCAATGCAAGCTTAGGATCTAGCAATAAGGTAGCAGTGGGATATGAACAAGTCACATTGCTCTCTGGGCCTCTCGGTTTCTTATGTATAAAATGGAGGGGCTGGACAATGAGCTGCTCTTTGATCCCTGTTCAATTCAATAACTATAAAAGCACTGAGGGATTACTTAAATGAATAAGGCTGGATTCCTGCTCTCAGAAAGCATTCTGGTTGGTGACTGGAATGAAATGAAAAGCTCCGAGGCCTTCTGTGCACCAGGCATGGTGCAAGGCAATTTGACCTCACAATCCTCATTGCAACCTTTAGAGACCGGTGTTCTCATTTCTGATATGGTTAAGGAAAGTAACTGGCCTAGCTAGAGAGTGGCAGCTGTGGGTTTGACCTGTTTTGCCAACCACCAACGGCCAAGTGTTTGTTGTCCACCCAGATTATTGCAGAATGTAGTGTACATCAGAGGTGCAAACAAGGTGCTCTGGGAACACATTGCCTTCGTGTTTCTAGTGGCTTCATTCCCTAGCCAAGGACTGTGTCGGCCTTGCCACTTAGGTCCAGGCTCAGCTCACTTAGGGAGTCAGGCCCCATAGGGCTCCCTGCCAATCTCATATCCCTTCAACTCTCGGATTTTATTCTTTACTTTTCTTACAGGAACATCAGTCCACTTGTAACAATAACAATAATCCTTTCCACCCTAGTATTTTGCTTCGTGGTTTACAAAACACTTTCACATCCATTATCTCATTTAATCGCTTCCTCCTCTACATTCCTGCAACATTTTCTTGGTATCTCTTTAGTGTTAACATTCTGCCTTGTCTAACAGACATATTTTTCTGCATTGTGTTCATCTTGGCTCACAAGTTCTGTGTTATAATTCAGGTATCTAAGCAACTTGCACACTTCCATGCACAAAGATGGGGGGGTTTAAAAGTTTGGCATAGTGAATCCTCACAGTATTGTGGGTCTTTTTCATTGCTGCCTTCTTCACTCCTTTGAATCAGTGGACATTTGGTTCCCTACTAAGGGCAAAGTTGGGTTCTTTGGGGGAAAAATCAGACAAGGAGTTCAGACTAACTGGGGGAAGACAGAGGCAAAGGCCTCTAACACCTGGTAGGATATGGTACCTACTACAGCAGAGTTTGAGTGACTGATTAGTTGTCTGGGGGTGAGTGTAAAGCAAAAACGCTTCTTGGAAGGGCCCCACCCAGTACAGAAGGAAACTGGGAGACAGAACAGAATCAGAAAGGGCCACAGATTTGACCATTGGGAAAGAGTAGACAGGTGCACAGAAAAATTCCCCTTAAGAAAGGGGAAAAGGGCTAAGTGCATAGGTTTTCCAAATAGAAGTGTAACACCCCACAATTTTCTAGGTGAGAGGAGTTGAATGGTCACAATTTGTAAGGAAAAGGGTACCTTTCCTGCAACACTGATACTGCTTAGAGAAAGCTCAGGGAGCACAACTTCCTGACATTTCTTTAGTAAAAGGACTGAGGTGGGGGTCATGGGTTTCCTGCAATTCCTTTCCGTTGAGGAGGGGTGTTTGAGGTTCAAAATTTCTCCTCTGATTGGGGGAGGGATACACAACGTCGGAATTTCCAAAGTTATCTTCATATAGGAAATCAGGGGCACAAAGCCCCAGGAACTTCTCAGGCAAGGAAGAGAGCCAGTGGCCGCCAATAATGCTCACAAGGGGCAGGGTATGCTCCCCAGATACTGCTCGGGAAAGGCAGTGAATTTGGGGCCCTGAATTCTCCAAACTCTTCTTAGTAAAGGGAGCAGGAGACAGAGCCCTCTCAAGTTTTCTAAGAAAAGAGAGCTAGGGTTCTGAATCTGCAATATCAGCCTTATTCTGGCATTCTCCTGAGAAAAGCGGGCAAGGCATGAACTTCCAAGATTCCCTTCAGAAGAGGGTGCAGGAAGCAATATTCCTGAAGATTCTCCTCAGAACTGGGGCCAGGTAAAGAATCCCGAAGATTCTCAGAGCAGGAGCCAGAGGGAAGGATCCTCAAAACTCTCCTCAGAACAGGGTCGCACCCACACTAGTCGGAAAAGAGCAGAGGCAATGAATACCCTGGAGAACAAGGAGGGGCCACAGCTCGCTCAGTCTCCTCAGAGCGCGCCTTACGCCACCCCGCCCACCACCCGGCGTACCCACTCCACGCCCTCCCGGCCCAGGCTGCCTCCGGTGCATTGTGGGTGGGGCGCCCCTGCTGAGCACTGCGGGGAACCCCCTGCCCAGCCAGTTGTCCGTCGCCCGGCAGCCCAGGCGAACTGCCTTCCAGGGTCCGAGCGTGCCGGCCAAGGATTGACGCGTCTCCTAGGCCCCGCCCTTCTCAGCGTTCCGCCCCCCAGCCTAAGCCCCACCCCCTCATGGCCCTGACTGGCCCTGAGGCCCGCTCCACTCTACCATTGGCAGGCCAACTGTCAGTCACTCTGTTCCACCTCCTCGGACCCGCCCAGGCCACCGGCGCAATCCCGAGGGCGAGCCGGCCCGAACGCTCATTGGCTTTCCGGTGCTGTCCGTCATGAGGCTCAACACGCCCACTGTGGGGCGTGCATCCAAAAAGCCCCTCCCGAACTTCATTGGCCTGCGGCGCCGCCACTCGGCGAGACGCGCCTCAACCCGGAAGTGTGCGAGGCGAAATCTGCCTAGCAACCGGGGAAGCCGGGCTGGGAAGCGGGCAATTTCAGTGTGAGACCGAGCGGCGAGACCGAGCCGCGGCTCCGAGTGCGGCGCGGCAGCTCCTCCCGCCCGAGGTCAGCGCCCCGGCGCGCGCACGCGCACCCCCGTCGCTCGAGCGCGCCTCGCGCAGCCCGCACAGTCTGTCGGTCTGCCGTCCGTCGTCCTGTCGCTACCGCCACCGCGGGCGCCACCTGAGGGAACTGCCGCCGCGGGATCTGAGCGGACCGGACCCGACCCCGCCGTCCGAGGCCGCCCGGGACCCAGCAGCTGCCCGTGGAGGCGCCGAGCAACTTCGGTGAGTGAGGGGCCAGAGCCGCTGGTGGCGGGTCCCGGGCTTCCGGTGCCCTGGGCTTCTCTGGGGCTTCCGCTTCTCCGAGGGGACCGCCTCCAGTGCGTGGGACCCCCTTGTCTGCAAGGGACCCGCTTCTGTGAGGGAGGCCCCACCTCTGAGGGGGACCCCCGCTTCTCTGAGCACCCTTTTTCTGAAGAACCCCACCTCAGTGAGAGACCCCACTGTGGTCTCCCGCCTCTCGGGCAGACCCCTTTTCTGATGGACCCTCCACTTTTCTGAGGGACCTCGCCTCCCTGAGGCCCACCTCCCCTACTTGTCCGGGACCCCCTGTCACCTCAGGGATCCTGCGCTTCCCTAAGGAATCCGGCTTCTCCCAGGAGACACTCCCGCTTCTAGGGGACCCTCCCCCTCACTCCTCAGGGGGACCTCCGCCTCTCCGAGGAGACCGCCCCGCTTCTCCAGGGATCCCTCGCCCCCGCCCGGCCACATTCTCTGAGGAGATTCCAGCTGCTCTGAGCTGTTGTCCCACTTTTCTGATGTGTTCACTTTTTGTCCTTCCTTTGCTAAGGTGTCTCCCACTTTTCGTAGTTTCCCTTTCCCTCTACTTTTCTGAGATGTTCTCCCTACTTTTCTGTCCCCACTTGTTTGGGCGACCTCCCTCTTCTACCAAGTACCTCTCAACTAATCAGAGGTGTTCCTGCTTCTGTCAGAATCTTTCTTGGAGGTGCTTCCTGCTTTTCTGAGCTGTCCCCGCTTCTCTTGGGATCCCCTGCGTTTGATGAGTGGCTCCGCTCCACGCGAGGGGTCCCCAAATACTCTAAAGTACCCATACATTTGACTGGACCCTTAGCTTTCTGAGGAAAAATTGTTCACTTTTCTAACATTTTCCATTTCTTTTGGGTTCCCCACTAATCTATGAATGCTGCAATGTTTGGAGGGGCCTTCGGCTTCTCCAGAGGTTCTCCCCCTAATAGGAGATGTCTCACTCCTACAGGCTCCTCACATCTCTGAAGTATGCCTGCGCTTTTCTAAGATATCCCTTCTTCTGATGGGAGACTTGGTAGATGTCATCACTTCACTGAGGGGTCCCCTTGCCCTCCGAGGGGTTCCTCTTCCTCTTGCCTGAGAACATGTCCCCTTTCCTGAGGTTTTCTTCCAGACTCTCTCTCTTTAAAAATTTTTTTATTATTTTATTTTTATTTTTGATTTGTCTTTCTCCTCTTGATTCTCTAGGGGAGAACATTTTCCCTCATTTCTCCTTGGAACTTCAAGATTCTTTTGTTTCTGTTTGTGGCACCCACTTCCCTTCATTCTGGAAGGAAAAATGGGCCTTCCCATTAGTCTTCTTTCTTGCTGGATTGGGGGTCTTCTCCCAACTTTTACCTCAACTTCCAGGGACCTGAGAGATGTTGAGGCTAGAAGGGATATTGGGAGACTGAGAGGGGAAAAAGGCAACAACCCCCCCAAACCAAAACAAAACACTGTTTTCTCTTGTCCTTAAAGATTTGCTAGATTTGGGGGAGCAGGAGATGATGTCAGATGACCACCTTGGTTACTCTGCTTTTGAGCCCTGGGGGACCCCGCTGTGTCGTCAGGCCAGTATAGAGGCAGAAGGGACAGGGCTGGAACATTGTTCGCCTATTATCACACTGTCAAGTTGTGGGACTGGTCCACTTCCTGTCCCATGCCTTGGTCCTCCCTCTGCGTAGTGTAACTCACCCCCCCCCTCCACACACACTAAAAAGAGGGGGAGGAGAAAAATGCTCCTTCATATCTTTCTGCTGCATTTTCTCTCCCTAGGTGCTCTGATTTACCCGTTGATCTCTAGAGGCTCCTCAGTTTGTGGGCCACTCTGGTTTGAAAAGCAAGGCAAGAAACAGGAAATGGGTCACCTTAGATCCAGGAAGGGTGGAAGGGAGGAAGGGAGACAAGAGACAGGGGTTTTGACTTCATTTCTCTTAACTTTTGAGTGACTTCAGCCTGGCCAAAGAAGTTTTTACATGGCTTTTACAGATCTCACGGGTACCTTTTTTAATGGCCCACCCTAGATTCCAAGTTCACTCCAGTAGCTAATTTTATCTGCTTTGCCAAACACAGAGCTCTCTGGAGCCCAAGTAGATGAATGCTGGCATTGAGAGATGGTCCAAAGGACAGGAATGAACTCAGTTTGAAACCTGAGTAACTTGTAACCACTTTGTGTCCATGCACAAGTTTCAGACTAAAAACATGGAGAGAAAGTTCCTGAAGTGGAGTTTTGAAATATAGACTGAACTCCTGTTTGGTTTAGTATTTCAAGGAGTTCTTCCTCTGACTCTGCTAGAACTGCAGGTCACTTTACAGTTTGACTTAAGCCTGTGTCTCTCCTGTTCGTTTCCATCTGGGTCTTGCTTAATTTGAGTCCTTTGTGAAGACTCCTGCCGAGGCTATAATTTGAGTTCTAAATCTGTCGGTGGACCTTGTGGACACAAGTTTCAACTCGAGCTATTTTCTTCTACAGAGAAGTGCTTGGAGAGTTTCCTGGGCCCTCTGCTCCTGGGGTAGTCAAGTCCAGGCAAGAAACTGCTGCAGACCTGGTTGCTCTTATACTACCTCTTCCTGGTCAGCTGTAGGCACTGCCCTGAAGGGGAGAGGAAGGATGATGGGAAGTTCAGGGTTTAGGGTGTCCTGGGACAGGGCAGAGAAGTGCTGGCATATATTTATTATTTTAAATGAAACCCACAGGACCAACAAGGTAGGGTGTTAGAAAGGGAAGGGGGAACTTTGAAGTCAGAAGGAACTGATTAATATCTGGGTATCTCTTCATTAGTTGTTTGGCCTTGGATGAGTTATGGCATAAGATAGGCATGTTACTAAACATATGAGGTGTCACATCTCTGTGAAAGTGTGTAAAGACCCTTACAGATGGGAAGTGCTTCCTAGACCTATGAATGGTATAAATGAATGAATCTGAGATAATGAATGGGAGGTGGCCAGCCCAGTGCCTACCTAGCACATGGTTGGTGTGCAATAAAGGTTGGTTGTTGTGCTCAGGAGATTAGGGTTCTGTCCTACACTCCCAGGCCAGGAAGTACATGACATTCTGCCAAGGCTAAATATGCCCGAAGAAAAAGAAACTTGGTATATCTCTTGTAAAGCCTACTGGCCTCCTGAGCCTTGTAGAAATTTTGTGTTTAGGTAGCAGATGTGAGGTGAGTTTGCTGTGTGGGAGACATTTGTGTTTGCCTTGGCCTTGCCTTCTCCCTCTGTAAAATGGGGTAATTTGTGAGTTAAGGGCAAGTAGGGAGATGTAGTGCTGTAATTAGACCGTAGGCAAGATAGAAGATTATAATGAACTTAGAAGAATTGTGGGAAGAAAATAGTTAGAGAACCATAAACCTAAAGGATCATATCCATATTTTGGGACTGGGTGAGTGAGCGATGTGTAGCAGTTACTTGGTGAGTGGTCTCTTATACATTAGAATCTTGAAATAAGAACTGTTCTTTTAGGGTAATGGATCAGATTTGGGGACAAAAGACTGGGAAAGCGATGTACAAAGGCATTTGATGCGACACAATAATGGTACATTGAGAGGGCCAGTATGTGGCTTAGTGCCCATGAGGAGATCAAAATTCACCTTGAGCTCCCAGCATAGAGAGAGCTGTGGAAATGCTAATTCTACCTCTGGGGATGGGGGTGAGAGCTGGGGTGGGCAGGACAGCTTCTTTTTTGAGAGGATTCTTTCTTAGCAGTTAGTGAAAGCCCTAAAATCATGGCTGTGAGTTGGGCCCAGCCCCTTCCACAGATGGCACTTAACCGTGATAGCTAAAACCCAGGGGGAAATAATGGGTGAAAATTTGAACTAGGTTCCCATTGGTCTGCTCCTGAGTTTGAAGAAGAGTTTTCTTCCCCCCTTGAAATATCTCCAGTCCCACCCTTCGTGTCTCTCTCTGTCTCTCTCTCTGTTACACACACCACACACACACACACACACACACACACACACACACACACACAAAGTGTTTTTACTATTACTGTTGAGGCCAAGAAATAGCCACCAATCTTAAATTTCTCTTAATTCTTTTAAGGACAGTTATTTCATTATATGAGAAAGCAGCAAAGTTAATATATAACTTTAAAGGGATCACTATCCCTTTTGATATTATGCTGTGTCTCTTGTGTACCACAGACTTCATTCTGGTGGATAGTGGCGCCACCACCAAGTCTCTTTTATCTAACAGGAAGTTTTTTAAACTTTTTTTCTTTGAATTGAAAGATCTTTACAGCAATAAAAACCCTTGGATAATTAGAAATGATATTGATCTAGGTACATTTATTAGATGTAATGTAACATGGTTATCCGTTGGTGGGCAGCTCTAAAAGGCATGTGGGTCCCAATACTGCCTGGTTTCTCTGGACAATAAACTGTTGATTTATATAACTGAAATAGCTAGGGAAGTCAGGGTTTCCTTCCTGTTGGAGACAGCACAGGGGGCTTTAAATCCCTGTGGGATCTTGGTGATAAGAAAGAAGCTGACCTCTTTTGGAATTGGGAAATAACTGCTATATTGAGCTGTTCTATCCAAATGAATGGTGTTATTTTTTTTTAATTTTATTTATTGACTTAGAGAGAGAAAGAAACATCAGTTTGTTGTTCCACTTATGTATGCATTCATTGGTTGATTCTTGTATGTGCCCTGACCAGGGACTGAACCCACAACTCTGGTGCGTCAGGACAACACTCCAAGCAACTGAGCTATCAGGCCAGGGCTAGATGGTGTTATTTTTTAAAAAGATTTGATTTCTTTTTAGAGAGAGGGGAATGGAGGGAGAAAGAGTGGGAGAGAAACATCGCTCGCTTACTTCTTGCATGTGCCCCGTCTGGGAAGTGAACCTGCAACCGGGGTATGTGCCGTGACTGGGGAATTGAACCGGTGACCTTTTGACTTGCAGGACGATGCCCAACGAACTGAATCACACCAGTCGGGGCAGGATGGTGTTATTTTTAATTTCTGGTATTAAGTTTGGCTTTATCCCTTCTGTAGCCCAGCCTCCTTTGTTTAATAAAAATTTGTTCCTCCAAACTGGCTTATAAAGGATGTTTGAGCTCTCAAGTAAGGGCTTTATGTATCACAGGTTTCCTGTGTGGCCATAAGGTAGATTTTAAATTAAATTTAATTAATTAATTTTTTTGGTGCGCTTAAATTGGATTGAAAAATAGAAAGTATTAAGTCTTTTGGTTCATGGAAATTTCCTATGCCAGCAAATAATTCATCAATGTTTGTGTGCCTACCATGTGCCATGTGTACAATCTTGGGTGCCAGGGGCCTAGCAACGAAGAAGATGGATGCATTAGGCCCTCAAGGAACTTACATCCCAATCACAGACAAGTAAACGAAAGAATATTGTAGGGCTTCTTTGGGAATATCCCTGGATTTGGGGAGCTTGGGGTGGAGTTCTGGGAGGTTTAGAAGTGACACCTCACTACTCTTCTGCATGTCTTCTCTGGGCTCCTTGCTTCTGTTTCCTCCTTCTATAAGGAGGCAGAAATTATGGCATTTCCCAGTTGATTGTTGGCTATTGGTATAGTTGATCCAGGATGACTATGGCTATAATTTTTTTTAAGATAATATTTTATTTATTTATTTTTACAGAGGGGAAGAGAGGGAGAAAGAGAGGGAGAGAAATATTGATGTGAGCGAGAGATATCGATCTGTTGCCTCTTGCGCGCCCCTAACCCAACCCTGACTGGAAATCGAACTGGCAACCTTTTGGTTTGGAGGATGATGCCCAACCCACTGAGCCACACCAGTCAGGGCTGTGGCTGTAATTTTGGAGTAACTGGAGAGTCTGGGATTGTCATGGCCAGGAGCATTTTCAGCTTTGCTTTTCTTGAAGTTGGTGGCAGTGTGTTTTTGGAATCCTGTGGCATTTCTTAATGGCAGTGCATATTATGCAGAGATAAACAGTTCTAAAAGCCCTTCCTGCCTTGTTTGAAATCTTAAAAAAAAATTCAGACAAGGGGAGTGCTTGGCTGTTATTTATGGCATAGCAAAAGTGAGATTTCAAATAGATTGCTTTGTTGTGTGGCGGTAGGTTCATGGTGAATGAACTGTCCTAGGGTTCCCTCTTACATGGGGTTTGGGGAAGCACTGTTTTGACTTTACTATGTTGTGGCCAGCTTTGATGTTAGTTCACATAGGTCAGTTATGTGACAGGTGCTTTCCTTATGTAAGTGTATTGGTGAGGGAGCCAGAGAGGGATGGATATTCATTTGGGGCACAGGCTGCAGGGGAGAGGAGGAGAGTTTCTGGTTAGTCCGCCTTCTTTCATTCCACCCAAGTACTGACTCTGGAGGTAAAAAGGCAGGCCCAAGCCGGAAGTGGGCGTGAATAAGTAATGCAACTGTGCATGTGACCAGGCTCCCACCTCTGGTCTCTGCTGTCCTTGGGAAGTGGATGCTTGCTCCCTCCTCACTTCCTGTTCCTCAGCAGTCCAGGCTGAGTTCTTGGGCCCCGATTTGAGCATAGAAAACACCACTTTTTCTTTGGTAAGCAGATTTGTCAGAGTTGGGAGCACTTGGCAGTTCTGGGGCTCAGCTAATGTACTCACAAAGTCAGAACTCTGGCAGGGTGGCCAACAGATGATTTCCTGTTGCATTATCACAGTGTTCCCCGCAGGAGCTTGCCTGTAGGGGGATTGTCTGGAGATGTGTATAGAACTTAAGGAAGCAGAGAGCAGATAGGTCCTTCTGCAAGAGTGTACTCTCAAAGAATAGTTTACTATTATTTGTCTTAATTGCTCTGTAAAAGAAAGTACCATGGGAGGCCCTGTGTGCAGTAGAAGCTTTAGAGTCAGAAAGCTTTGGGTCTGTATCCAGGTTTCACCACTTGCTGGCTTTGTGGCCTCAGGAAAGTGACCTAATTGTAAGTGGCCTAGGCTCTTTGAGCCTTAGTCTCATTTGTGCGGTAGGGATGGTAAGCACAAAGCAAGTGATCAGATTATTAGGTACCTTGTAAGGGAGTTGTTACAGAATCGTATCAAGACCGATTATTCCTCTCAAGGTTGGCACCCAGGTTTGGACAGCTATCTATGGCAGTTAATACTGCCCAAGAACAAACCAGTCCACATTGAAGGCCCAGGCAGCTGTGCATCACCAAAGGCCATGATTTCGAGGTTCTTGGGCTGGCTGATTTTCTCAGTGAGTTTCCTCAGTTTAATGTAGCCTTACACTGGGTGTACTTGCTGTAAGGACTTGCAATGCCTCCTGAAGCATAATGGGGTAACTAGGAAAAAGGCTCAAACCTATATTCTATGTGACTGCCATATGTGCAAGCAAAAGCCTCACCTTTGACTCACTAAGGGGTCAGACACCTGGCTGGACATAGGAGCTCATAGGCTACTAGGAAAAGGCAGGTACGTTATTTGACAAGTACAGCAAAGTGTTACATGCAGTTGAATTGAGGGAAGGAGGGGGAGGTTTGGAAGGTCAGCAAAGGAAGGGGTGATGGAGAAAGCTACTTGTTAGTAGGTGCCTAGACATTTTGGGGAAAGGAATAGCATGGGCATGGGCAAGGACCTGGCAGTGAAAAACAGGCTGGTGAGTTCCCTTGACCTGAGGAGGTTATGCTTATCTAAAAGTCAGAGTTTAAACTGGGTACCTATAATAAGTAAAGCCCAACATTATCTTCAAAGGGAGGAAGTCTTACAAAATGTGTCTAGTAAGATTACAAATTAAACTCAAATTAAAATCATATTTAAATTGAGCTCTCAACAGGCATTTTCAATCAGAAGCCAAGGATGGCTGGTGAAATCAGACCATCTAGACTCCTTTGTAATGGTATGCGGTCTACATGGAGTTTACCTTCTCAAGGAGCTTCAAGAGAGAAGATTTGGGGGCTGCTTCTGAATTTATTTCCTTTGAGAATTGTCATCATTTAAGGTAGTCTAAAATTCTTAACACAGCATAATAGCTTTAAAATTTTTTTCTTTTATTATGGAGAGAGGGGAAGGAAGGGAGAAAGAGAGGGAGAGACATTGATGTGAGAGAGAAACATCTGTCATTGCCTCTTGCATGCACACCAACTGGGGAACCCACAACCTAAGCTTGTGCTTTGACCAGGAATTGAACTGGCGACCTTTCGGTTTGTAGGACCATGCCCAACCAACTGAGCCACACCGGCCAGGGCAACAGTTTTTTAACTTTCATGGCACTTTTTGGGTTTACGCTTTATATTTATATTTACAAAGATTCAAGCTTTATATTTAACCCTGAGTATCTTTATTGAAGGTTGACTTTTGACCTAAATTTGAAAGAAAGATCTACTCTTTTCAAACTATGAGATGGTAAAATGTAAGCCTGACTATGTCAGCATACACAGAGGGCCTGGTGTTATCAAGCTGTAAAGGAAAAAGCTAGGTAGACCTGTCACCTGTATTTTTCTATAGTGAAATACTGGGCAGCAGGGAAGGAGGGAGAGTACCCATCTTATTAGAAAAACTTTTGGGAAGAATGTTTTCCCTCCTCCCTATGTCAAGTTGTAAGATCTGCCATTTAACTGGGGAGTGGGGTGTGAACTGGATACCAAGTTTTTAAAACTTGTTTTTCTTCATGTCTAAATCAAGGATGTTTATTAGCAGACCGATGATGTGACTTAACACTGTTTCTTTGCTAAGCAGGTTTGAAAAGGTTGACCTCTAGATTTAAAACTGTCATATAGCTTTTTCTTTTTCTGGTAGTATTCTGATTGTTTTTCTCTTTTAAATCTTGAATTCATAGAAAACATGGTTTACTTAGCAACTTTTCAAAGACGGGTGGGCATTTTTTTGGTAAGCCATTATAGACACAAAAGAGATATTCCTTGCCAACTGGTGAAACATGCAGATGAAGAGATAATGGGAGATACATTAGCAGTTCATGATCATACTTCTGAGCTGTTTGTATTTAGCCCTTTAGGGAAGCATTTGTGCTCAGAACCCTGTAAGAGTGGGACATGGGGGCCAAAGAGAGACTAACTGCAGATGGAGCCCGAACCCCACATTGCAGAGACACGAAGTGGTTCAGAATTGTGGTTAGAAATAACACTCAACCCTGGCTAGTGTGGCTCAGTGGATTGAGCGCCGGCCGGAGAACCAAAAGGTCACTGGTTTGATTCCCAGTCAGGGCACATGCCTGGGTTGCAGGCCAGGTCCCCAGTTGTGGGCATGCGAGAGGCAACCAATTGATGTTTCTCTCTTTTTCTCCCTCTCTTCCTCTATCTCTAGAAATGGATAAAAATCTTAAAAAAAAAAGTGATACTCAGAACAAAGCAAACACATGTTGACAAAGTGGACCATCTCTAGAAAGCGGTGTTTCACACAACTTTTCAGCCTACACAACAAGCATGGAACAAACAGGTGCTGGTCCTATAACTTCTAATCTAGTGTAAGAATGTTGTGATTTAAAAAATGACATTTGTTGTGCTGGTAGGGTGGCTCAGTTGTTAGAGTCGTCCTTACACCAAAAGGTTGGGGGTTCGATTCCCGGTCAGGGCACTTGCCTAGGTTGCAGGTTTGATCCCTGGTTGGGGCGCATACAGGAGGCAACCGATCTATGTTTCTCTCTCACATCGATGTTTCTCTCTCTTTTCCTCTCCCTCTCTCTCTAAAATGAATAAACATATCCTCCGGTGAGGATTATTAAAAAAAAAAAAAAGACATTTGTTGTAGCAGCTGTCATGAGTATCATATTTTTTCATAGAGCATCACTGTAATAGTCTTTTTAACTATCTTCTGGTCCTTGAAAAAAGTACCAAAAATATCAAAGTACTATGGAAATCAAATTCACTTGAAAATGCACCCTTTCCTTTTCTTTCCCAACCAAGTGTTCTGTAATCTCACTACATGAGCATGAATTTTGGGTGAAATAAGAAACTTAAAATCAATCCTCTCTTAGAGATTGTGGTTATCTTGTCCTTAAACTCAATGAAAACAGTTTCAGACTTTAGAGTACTAAAAATGCTAAGTATGGAAAGTGGTTAGTGTTCCTGTTCATAACGGTACTTAAAAAAAAAAAACTTGGTACACTTTTGAATTTATACAGTTTATTCTTTTATTGATTTAGAGATTTAATTTTTTCATTTATTAATTTGATTTAGAGAGAGAAAGAAAGACATCGATTCATTGTTCCCCCTACCTATACATTTATTGGTTGACTCCTGTATGTGCCCTGACCAGGGATTGAACTGTAACCTTAGCATATAGGGAAGATCCTTCAAGTGAGATACCCGACCAGGACATACACTGATTATTTTTTAGAGAGTTTCTCAGAAAACAAGTAGGTCTGCTTAGCTTGTGAATTTAAGTAAGTAGTAGACAGTTCATTCTGTGTTTTGAGAGAGAATGATGACATCTAGAAAGTTTTAAGTATAATGAATCTTACCTCTTTTCAGCCCTTTCTGCCCCAAAGCTCCCACATTCCGGGTGTAGCCAACTCTTTGCCTGTGCTGTTCAGGATGCCTCAGATGCTCATTTGTTAAAACTGGCTCAAATGTCTCATCCCCAAAGATTTCCCCAACCCTTACCCAGGCAGGGGAGCAACCCCTTTCTCAGTCTTTTCCTATGAATGCTTTTTTTGCATTGAAGTGGTTCTGTGTCTTTCTGTGCCACCAGCCTGTGAATCTCTGGAGTTGGTTCAGTCAGGCTTCCCATCGTGCTAAAAAACCTTGGAATGAGTGGTCTCTTAGACAGTTTGTGTGTATCAGTGTTTATCCCATAAGGCATCTTCAATTTTGTCCACAAGAAACTTTAAAGAAATTCCCTGATTAAAAACAAAAAAAGACAGTACCATAAACATTCAGTAGGTGTTGCTACTCCTTTTCTGTCAGTTTCACCCTATTGTGAAGCCTCTGACCAATTTCTGCTATAAAAGAGGACGGGAACTTGGATTTCGGCCTAAATTTCTTTCCTTCGGTCTCTCTTTTGTGCAGGAACAGGTTCAGATGATGTTTAGAAGTTTATCTAATAGTACGTTAGAATGATAATTAAAATATTTTTGTAGTGGTTAGGGTGGAAGGAAGCTTAGCTATTATTAGCAAGGATCTGGTCTATGAAGGATGTGAAATTTAAAGTGAATTTGGAAGAAAATTTTAACTAAAAAGTGTTTTTGAAGTATTATATTAACTGGTATCTGTAAGTATTAATTGAATGCCTTGTTCTTAGGACAGGGGGAAAACTTGAGAGAAAAATATGGTTCTAGCTGTAGTTGTCTACTGCCTTAGAATGGCATCTGCAGGTGATTACATCGTATTTCATAATTACCCAGCTGAACTATTTGCTATTTAGTCCAGTAGTAGGCACTGAGGCAGAGCCTTTAGTCCAAGCAGCCTCAGCTTTCACCTGCTTGAGCATCAGGAACCCCAAACAGGTCTGGATTCACTGTCGCTTCTTCCATTTACACACCTGGGTCTCTCTTCCAGCACAAAAATAAACCTTGTAACAAGGTTTCACTCCACCCCCACTCCTGCTTTCCCAGCTGGAGAAGTTGGCACTGCCCTCTAGAGCAGCCCACCTGTCACCAGTGCACACCTCAGTCCATAGGGGTGTGTCATTAATATGTTGCAGCTGATGCCTCCCTCTTTAAAACAGGGTGGTTGTTGCCTTGGTGATTCATACAGAGCTTGCTAGCTCAGACTGTAGAATCCCTATATGTATCTCAAGTCTTGGGTCTCCCACCTGACCACACTTTGCTCTGTTTGTAGTTAATTAAGTTGGCGTTAATCGAGATCCAGGTGAAGAGCAATGAGGTAATATTTTTGTTGTATTGCTTTAATATACATTATCTGATTAATTGTCATAGAGTAAAGCAGTTCTCAAAATATGCAGCTGCTGAGTTAGTGTGAAAATTCTGGATATTTGCTTTAATCTATTCTTGCACATGGGATCAGGGAGCATCTTGCATTTCTATACCAAGTCACCTGTTTGAGAATAACACTGTTTTTGTTTGTTTGTTTTTTAAAGATTTTATTTATTTTTAGAGAGGGGGAAGGGAGGGAGAAAGAGAGAAACATCAATGTGTGGTTGCCTACTGGTGACCTGGCCTGCAACCCAAGCATGTGCCCTGACTGGGAATCGAACCACTGACCCTTTGCTTCTCAGTCCACTGCTCAATCCAGTGAGCCACACCAGCCAGGCCGGTTTTTGAATTTGAACATTTTAATTGCTTTGTAGCAAAGCAAATTGCTGACAAAATTGGGTCAGGGAATGTGTTTGGGGTCAAAACTCTGTATTTTGTATCATTTTTTAGTTTGAGGAATGCTTCTCTTTTGGCTAGGGGAGGTCGTGTCAGATGTTGCATTAAGCAGATGGAAGATGTTGGGGCTGGGGCCGTGGAATCAATGACAGAAAGTTGCCAATTATGTGTAGAGCTCAACACAGAGTTAAGATGGGCTTTTTTGAACTTGGCTGGGAACACATAGCAGAAAAACAATTTTATTTATAAAACTTGTTCTACATTAAGTATTTTTTAAGTTTGGGGTCAAGGGAAATCATGGGTCTGAATTATATTGATTGTCCTTTAAAAAATGAAATAGAATAGAAAACATCAGAGTACATTGCAAGTGGTAAAGGTATGCTTGGGGAAACTTGTTCAATTGTATGAATATGTATCAGGATGTATTATGAAAAACTAAAAGCCATTATTCAGGAGTCTATGTCTTACCATAAATTATTTGTTTTAACGTGGAAAAAGAACATGAAAAGGGTCTTTTTTGGTGATTCTTCAGAACCTGATCTTGATATTGAGAGACTTCTTGCAATATTTTATTTTCCCAATTGAAATTATGTTCTGCTTTATGTAGTTTAACATCCCCAAAAGCCATGCGTTCTCAGGTTAAACTGTGTTTCGCGTGTTTCCTTCATGTCACTGGAGAGGGAAGGGTGCAGGTTTGCTTTCGAGGTTGCGTGGCGGGGGTAGGGGGGCGGCGATTACCTTCTCCCAGAGGCAATGGAGTACATTGAGAGGTAACCGGAGAAGGAGCGCAGTCATCCCCGAGCGTCTGAAAGTGGGTGGGTCTGGAGCTTTGTAAACTCTCTTCACTGAACTGGAGAAGTGATGGTTTAGTGGATAGCAGGGAGAAGAGCTTCTGTGTGATGACGGAGACATTCAGCTCTCGGTTTTCAGAAGCAGCTGAGTTGGTCCAGGTCGCGCAGCGCTGCTGGAGTGAGGTCAGCAGTGAGCGCGTCGTGAGTCAGCCCTGGGTGCGGCCGGCAGGCTGGCTCTGCGGCGGGTGAGTTGGCCGCGACCCCTGGGTCCGACGCAAAGAGCCCGCCCGGGGCCACGTGGGAAACCGACGCGCGGAGCTGGGCGTAGCGGGGAGCGCGGTGGGGAGGTCGGTGCTTCCGGGGCGGGGCCGGTAGGGCCCCGCCCAACCACGCCTTTCAAACCTTAGGCCCCGCCCCAGTGTTTAGCCCCGCCCAGGCGGGCGCGGGCGGGCGGCGTCGCCTTTAAGAGCTCCCCGGTGTTTTGGGGGCCGCGGGCCGGGCGCGCTGACCTGGTGCGCATGTCCCGGGCGGTGACGCCGGCGCCGGGCTCCATGTGTGCGGCCGAGGGGCGCATTATCTGGCCGGCGGCGCGGGCGGGCGGGCGGACCGGCGGAGCGAGCGCCGCGGGCCCGGGCGGCCCCACAGGCGGAACGAGAGCGCGTGGCCCAGCGCCCCCGGTCCCTCGGCCGCCCGGCCCCGCGGGCGACCCCGGTCCCACGGCCCCGCGAACCCGTGCGCTGCCTTAGGGCCCGGCCGGCCCGCGGCGGCCCGGTAAGTTGCGGACCAAACTTGGCGGGGGGCGGGGGCGGGGGCCGGGGCCCCCTGGTAGAGACTGAAGCGGCGAGGGCGGTGCGAACTGGACAGGGTCTGGAGGTCGTGAGGGACCCCCCTCGTGAGCGTGAAAAAGTGAGGGTGAGCGAGTTCTACTCCTTGTAATTCCGGGAGCGTCTTTCTCGCGCTGCCCTGGAAAGTTCCGCGCTCAGTCGCCGCTCGGGCACGTGGGGGCCGGGCGGGGGTCCGGGCAAGTCGCGGTGTCGCCCCTGTATCTTCTGCGCTTCCTCCTGAGTCGGGGAGAGGCCGGACCGTGAAGCGCCTTTTTCGAGCGGCCGGGACTGGTGGGGTTGGTGGAGGCGGCAGGAGGGAGGCACGTGGGCTCAGGGAGCGGGGGGTCCAGGCGGGCCTCGGGGGTCCAGGGCAGGCTGAGACGGGCTGTGGCGCTGGACCCCGTGGCGGCGGCGACGGCGGCGGCAGATCCCGTGTCAGAATAAGAGTCCCCGCGCGCCCACGCCTGCAGGGCCGGCCCTCCCTCTGCTCGCGCCCTTCCTGCCTGACCCCTGGGAGCTGAAAGATCCTTCTCCCTGTCCGCTCCAGCCCTTCACAGGGCCCTAGTCTTTAAATTTGTCCCCACCCCCCATTTAGGCGGTGGCTGTATTGAGGTCTTTTTTCCCACCTGGAATGGGTCGGCATCAGTGACTAGACAGCAGTAGCTGTCCTTTTAAAGGGATTATTGCCAAGAATCGCAATTGATCACTTCAACAAGGAAGGACTTTTGGGCAGGGCTCCAGCCTAGAGGGTGACTGACACTTCGTGTGTGCGCTCACAGGCACCCAGAAATGAATGGAGACCCTTCCTTAAGTAACTGAATGACAATCCTTGGGTGCACATTTCTTCTCTGCCCTGGAAATTTTGCAGGGACTGCTTAATTTTGTGTATCTGACTCAAAGTCTCTAGGTGTGTAGTTCATCCTTATCTTAAGAGCTTTGGATTCTTTAGATCAAAGTCCGGGTGAGTCACTTGAGCCTTTAATTTTCTCTCTTCCTCACCCTTCTTTAAGTTTTCTCAGAGTTCACAGTGCTTGTTAAGTCTCTGGTTCTGTGTGTCTGTTTCCTACAGTGACACCTTCTGGCTGTGGCAGCACAGAGAACCTGATGGACAGACAGACTTCTGTGCATTTGCTTCAGTCTTATTTTTCTTCTGGTAGTGGTTATAAGTTTTCTTTTGTTAGATTATGTGAAATAATGTTTGCTGGCACCTGATCAGCATTAGTATGGTCCTTAAGGTAAGACCAGTAGCTTGTTAGACCTGAGAGCAAGCTGTAGAGGAGGGCTTATAGTTCTCACTAGTCCCCAGATTTGAGTACCTACTGTATGCGAAGCTTAGTACACAGACATCTTCAGTATCTGTAACAATCTGATGGGGAAGGGGTAAGTATAGTCTCCACTTCACTGGTGAGGAAACAGGCTCCCCTGAGTGGCTGAAAGGCAGAGCTGGCTTGGACTTGCTGTGTGGGGCACCAGAGCCCAGGAATGTTTTGTTTGCAAACCCAGTGTGTGAGCATTTCCTGGGAGCTCCTAAAACACAAGGTCATTTACTTGTCCAGGCTCCAGTGTACCTCTTCTTGGAGGTGTGGGATGATTTGGTGACACCATTTTAGCCATGCTTTGGCCTCAGTTACCAGCTGACCTTTAAGGAGCCAAACCTGAGTCATCTCTTTGCATTCATTTCCTCAGGAAAGTTGGCCCTTTTTCTAAAGGAAGCAGTTTAGAATGAGAATTTGAGATTGATTTGCTAGACTCTCCTATCTCTTACTCCTCCACCCTTCATCTTTCATCCCTTATTACTCCCCTAAGATTCCGATGCTGATTTTTACAGAGAATTGTCTCTCATCTTGGTTGTGGTGTAGAGAATGGATGGCTTCTGTATTACTGATTTGGATGCATTGTTATTTCCACTCAGATGACATCATTTTTTTAAAATGTCAAGTCATCTCTATTAATGCAGTATCATTTGGCAGATTCTACAATCTTATATTTTGATTGTGAGGAAAGAAATAATGCTACTCTTGGTAGAAAAAATTCTGGAAGGATTTGTACCAAAATGTCAACAACAAAATCTCTTGGTTAGGGTTAGTAGTTTTTTGTTTTGTTTTGTTTTGGTTTTAACTTCTTAGTGTCCCTGTATTTTATGATTTTTAAAAATAAGGAACTTCTTTTGAGTAATTGAACACATTTTAAAAGCTCCAATTCTCTTCAGTAGCTCCTCTCATTTGTTTTGCATCATTTTGTGAATTTCTGGCATTGCAAGTAGTGATTTCTGGATTGATTTAGTAAATATTGGAGTGTGTACTGTGCACCAGCACTGTGCTAAGAAACTCTGCGCAGTGGAGTTTATGGTGAGATTAGTGGGAGAGAAATCATAATTAATCTCATGAATGTGGGGAAACTTACAAGGGCCAAGGAGAGGACGCCTTGACCTGGTTAGCAAGACTCGAGGGGTTATTCCTTCAACTGGAATCAGAGGACAAGTAGGAGCTAAGTAGGTAAAGAGAAAAAGGGAGAGCATTTCTGGAAGAGGAACTGAATCGGTGGGTTGAAGCAGAGAGACAGACAGAGACACACATTTGAGGAAGATGAGATGGGCACCCTGGGGTTGAGGGGTCCGGGATTTACCTGAGATCAGTGAGACCCCATGGAAGAGGATAGAGGACTATGGGACTGAGGTGGTACAATGAGTCTCACAGACAGAACCTCATTGGGCCTTAAGATAGCAGACAGCTGAGGGATGCTCCTGAAGGAAATCAGTGGGAAGGTAGTGAAACCGTTATGAAATATTGGCATTTCTTGAGAGAAAATTAAGAATGCCATGTAGTCTTGAATATATTAATTCCCAACAGAGACAAAAATAAAATGCCCTTAACACTGACCTCAGTTAAGGACTGTTAAGTGTACTAACCTCTAAAAGAGGAGGCAACTCAAGTATTTTTCTGGAGAAATACCTGCTTGGACTTTGGGTGTTTCTCTGCCGTCAATGGAAACAGCTGAGGCTATTTTTCGTAGATGGTTTTCTCCCTGATAATTGAGTTAATTTATGCTCATTGTAGAAAACTAGAAAGATTATGAAACTGGCGAAGTCTTCATGAGCAGTTGTCCTGGGTAATAGAGCATCCCTGGGATTTCCTTTTAACAGTTGTTGGGCTGGGAGGTGCAGCAGAACCAGAAGAACAAGTTGACAGTGTTATAGTTCGAGGCTTACAGAATTGTGCAGCCTGCTAAGTGTGGTTGATTGTTAGAATGGATGCTCTTGAGTTATCCGAACTGTTTTAGGAGGTGGGTTATACCATCTGGCCTTAGATTACTATTCTTTGAGGCATAGTGAATCTTACTTTATGTGCTAACTATGCAAAGCTCCGGTCTCTGACTTGAATTAGGAAGGCAGCATGTTAAGAAGGTAGAGATTAAAAAAGACTGGGGACCCGAAGTGGTGGCAGGGAGGTGAAAATAGTGAGACTAATGTTCTTAGAAACAAGTACCAGCTGGGGCAGACCCTGCACACATGTGGATTGTGGTAGACGTGATCCAGTACTTTTTAGTCAAGAGGAATGTCAGACCATGGGCTTCTTGCCCCTCTCCTCAATTTCTAGACTGTATTTGTGACCTCTTTTTGTTTGATGAAAATGTAGGTTAGTCTTTTAGAAGACAAAGGAATTTAATAGAGTACCTGCAGGTAGCTTTAGGAAGTGACTGGGAATTCTCCAAAGTGTAGAGAAAGGATCCTTGCAGCCTCTCAGTGACCTGTACCCACTTTCTCTTCATCTTCACAAAGGTGCCTCTGTTTCATGGGTGAGTTTGTCAGGGACTTTGCTTTCCTAGTCTCCTGGTACCCAGTTCTTGGGCTAACTATGTGAAAGGACTGAAGATTTGATATCCACACAGAAGGGCCAGCGTCTGAGTTAGGAGGTACTGGCAGAGGGTGCCCAATTTGCCAAAGGGGACTCCCAGCAAGTCGAGGCAGGTGTTTTGAGGGGGAAGGTTTGAGGCTACTTGGTTCAGCGGCAGCATGGTATTGGATAGTCTCCCCTTTGAGGTTGAGCAATCCTTCAGCTGGTCTTCTGCAGCTCTGTCTTTAGACACCATACCACCTGTTCTGCCTTGCTGGTCAGATCTTATGGTTTGAACCTTCAGACTTAAGGTAGCCTAAATGGAGTGATGCCTTTGAGTATGCTTTTAAAAATTACTGTTGTAAGTAAATAAATAAATAAAAATACTACTTATACTGGACAACCAGCTCCTGGTACCAGGGAGGCTGCTTGTGTGCAGTGATACCTGCTGTTTGCCAGGTAAGGCTGTGGGCTTGTTCCCAGACAGCAGGTCCCTGAAACAGCGTCCTGGGCCATTCCTGGCTTTGCCTCAGAGAGATTGGGTGTGAGCTTCCCTTAGCCACTTCCTAGTGATGTAACCTTGCTGAACCTTGCCTTCTGTTTCCCATTTCTAAAAAGGGTAGTACTGTCTACCTTAAATGGCTGAATTGGGAGTAGGGGAGCTTATGAATGCAAGTGGCTTAGCGCAACACCTAATGCGTGTAGCTGCTCAATAAATTGGAGTTCACTGAGTTTTACCTTTATGACTAGAAGAGATGTGGCAGAGAACAAAAGCATTAATGACAGCCCTGCTTCTCTTGTGTGGAGCACCTTCATGTTGGTAGTACAGACTGTCACTCTCTGCTGTCTCCCCTGGGAACCACAACTGGTCCTCGCTGTCTAGATGGAAGAAGATGAAGTCCCCTAAAGAGGGTGACATTGTCAGGATCACCTTGCTGTTAGTTATTTTACAGCTGGGATTTCTCTCCAGCCTTTCTTATTTCAGACTTTGTGTGCTTTTCCTGCTAGCCTCAGCACCTCCCTGGAGATACAGAATGGCTGGGTTGGTGGTGCCTTACCAGGGGAAAGGAGGCAGCCCCTTTCTGGGCTTGCTGAACCCCACTTCTGACTTTCAGGGATAGCCCCTCGATTTGTGAGATGGAAAGATGTTTGCCAGGCATATCTGTCACGGGGTCCTGGGTTTGAGAACTAAGAGGAGCCCATACATACATGGCCAAGAATGGCAAGTAGGTTGCCTGATGGTGCATGCAGTGGCAAATGGGAGAGCCGGACCTGAATCCTGTCCTGCTTGCAGGCTTCCAGCTCTCTAGCTGGGTTGGAGAATGAACCAATTTGTCATTGACTACAGTTTACCACTCTTCAGCCTTGGACAGGGCACCTGGCCACCTTACTTTAGGTGGGGACTATATATCTTTTATCTCAAAGGAAGGCTGTGAGGATAAGTAGTCAGAGGTATCCCAATCCCTGCTCTTCCATTCACCTCTGAGACAAAATCTTAATCCTCCCGGGTAACAACTACTTGATGATCCCCCTGTGGTATCACAGCTTAGTTACACACAGTGAAACAGATTTGAGGAGCTAGATTTTCTTCATAACAAAATGCTACTACCACAAACTAACAATCTGGAGTTATTGGAACTCATTATAAGGAGATCTCACCTAAAAAGCTCTGTCAGATTATCCAGAAGTAATGTGAAAAACCTGTGGTCTTAAAAATGTGCATATAATCCAGCCTGACATTTCCTTCAATTCCAGTTGTTCTGTGCAATTAGCCCTTGAGTTTGTGGCTGTTAAACTCAACACATTCTTCTTACCTTGGAGACAACTGCTCACTGTGAACTTGGAGGTGAGCAGGTTTCAGGCCAAGTAACTTGAGTTTGCATTTGGTGAATTTTTGTGGCACTGAGAATAGATTGTTTGGTTTGCTTGGGTCTTTTGGGCAAGTTCACTCTGCCAGTCAGTTTTGAGAACTTTGCTGCCACAACCTTTATATATATCCACAGAGGAAACACATTTTCCCCAATTGCTCAGCGGTTTGGGGAAGGTAGGAGCATGGCAAACAGAATTCTTGATTCGAAGGCATTGGCTGAATTACCCCAGACCTGTGATGTTCTCAGGACTTCTGTGTCATCGACGGAACACCTGAACTTCATTTTCTGTGGCCTCATGTTTTGTTCCTGTGCACTTAAAGGGTTAATGCCCACTCCCTTTATGGCAGTGGTTCTTTCAGAGGATTCTATAGTCAGATCCCTTCCAAGGTAGGATTCTCCTATACTCACTGGAACCCTGGGAGATTTTGAGGGTTCGATTAGTGTTTTCCTTAACACTTTTGTTTGATTAACTGTTGTCTCTTTTCAACCCAAGCAACAGTTTTTTTTCTTCAAGATTTTATTTATTTATTTTTAGAGAGAGGAGAGGGGAGGGAGAAAGAGGGAGAGAAACATCTTTGTGAGAGAGAAACACACCCACCCCAACTGGGGACAGAACCCACAACCCGGGCATGTGTTTTGAGGGACAACGCCCAACCAACTGAGCCAACACTGGTCAGGGTCCAAGTGACAGTTATTAAAGATGAAGTCTTGGGGGAGGAGGCGGGGAGCATCAGGTGTCAGTGGTAGGAGTAGCCTGGTCTGCTTTTGAAGTTTTCTGGGGTAAAGATATTAATGTACTGAGTCTGGATTGAGATGTAATTGCAGCCATATTGCTGATTTATATGTGGTAAGCAGGGCATTAGAAAAGTAACTATTTTTGGTCCTTAGGCAGCAGACAACTTTAGTATTCACCTGGGACTAGTTTGCTTTTGTGTGCAGTTTTGCTGTGTGCCCATCATACGGCACACAGACCTCATTCAAGATGAGTGGGGAAGCCCTTGATGTGTCACGCTGGAAACTGAGGCTCGAGAGAAAGATTAGCCTTTCCCCTGCTGACTTGTAGAAGGGATGGGAACATAGATAGCTCTCGGTTCCCTCCTAGAGCTACCCTGGTCAGATCTGTCATCTTTATTTCTTCATGGCTTTGATAGTTTTGTTTTGTTTTAGGTTCCTCCTCCCTTTATTTATGTAGGTCCGTTGGCAGGTTTTCTTTTTGAGCCAAGGTCATCATGGTGAGAGGATAGGATAGGACACGGGGCTGCTTTTTTAAAAAATTTAAATAAAGATGTAGCTGTGTTTCCTGTTCTGGAATTGAGTGAGTGATGGCTTTCAATTTTAAGAGCCTAAAACTGCTTTTCCTGTCTACTAAGAAAAGTAATGGCACTTGGGTAGATATCCTTCAGGTGATATGTAAATGACTATTTCAAAATTCTTAAAAGCAACGCATGTAAATAAGGTGGAACTGGCTTAATGTCAGGTCCTAGACCAGGCTCTGATGGTCAGCTCTGCTAGTCCATGGCAAGAGAAAGAAGCTTTGACACTGAGAAGGATGCTGGTTGATTCCAGAACAGTGCAACCTGGCTGCTAAAAAGCGTTCAGGGAGGTTATTTACTGTATATTCCTTATATCTGGGAGAGTCTGTTCTGGCTGCTGGAGTGGTCTTTAAACCATATCACAGGACTGGTTAGAGGGGTTGAACATGCTTTGTTTGAAGGAGAGAAGATTGGGGGCAGGGGTGGCAAGGGCTTCCTGGAGGCCTGTTGGTGAGTTAGGATCTCAGCTCAGGATACAACACAAGGCCTTTCCTGTTGCTAGAGCTGTCAGGCACCTGCTCACCCCCTTTGGGAGTATGGAAGGGGTTCTTCTTACTTTCCAGAGATAATATCTGGTGACCCTGCCACAAAAGGCAACAGAAGAGGACAGGTCATCACCTGGGGTAGGAGCTCAGCATTGTGTGAGCAACTCAGAGACATACACCGACCTGTGAAGTTTGAGATGGTGGGAGCTTGTTCACTTTATTAACTTGGTTTATTGCAGAAGGGAAAAGGAAACAAATTGCTTAGAAAACAGGGTAACTTTGATTTGTTTAACCAGCTTTCTGAGTCTATGAGCCACTGCTTTTTTTTTTTTTTTAATTCTTACCCGAGGGCATTTTTTCATTGCTTTTTAGAGGGGAAGGTAGAAAGGGTTGAGGGGAAGGGAGAGAGAAAGAGAGGAGAGAGACATCTATGTGAGAGAGAAGCATTGGTTGGTTGCCTTTCTTACATGCCTCAACTGGGAGACCAAACCAGCAACCTAGGCATGTGCCCTGACCAGGAATCAAACCCACAGCCTTTCGGTCCACAAGACAATGCCCAGCCAACTGAGTCATGCTGGCTAGGGCTTTTTTTTTTTTTTTTAATTTAAAAAAATTAACCCATTGACATTTAAGGGCTTAAGTTACTCTGGTCAGTACCCCATGGAGTGAAATGCTGCGTCGGGCTTCTCAGCACTACATGGTGAAATGACCAGAGTAGGAGATGTGTTGCTGGTTGTTGGATTCTCTAAGCAGAGTTTCTTAGCTGATGGGAGAAGTGCAAAGATGTCCTTGCAGCCAGGTGGCCCCAGCCCTGGCAGCACCTGAAGCTCTTGAGTAGCTGTGTGTTGTACAAATACCATTTTTGTTACATGCCATGGCATGAGAATGATGGGCGTCTGATTTGTGTCTGTCCCCAGGCCCATCCATCATCTCTTCCACTCCCAACCTTCTGAGAAGAGATATGGTTTTGTTGGTCTTGAGGTTTACAGCTCTTGTGGAGAAGGTGCTTGACACTGGACTACACCGTTCACAAGGAGTGTCCCCTGCCCTGGCGTGTCAGGGAGGGGTGAAGTTGGCAGATTACCCTCCCAGATGCCAGAGTTTATGGAAAGTCATAATGGGAAAGAAGATTGAAAAATGCAGGGTGTTCTGATTATTGTTGATGACCTTAAATGGAAGACGGTTTTATACTTCATCCTAAAAGCATGGAAAGCCCTCAGAGGTTTCTGTGGAGAAGAAGGTTGACTCGAATTGGGCAAGGAAGCCAGTCAGGAGAAAAGGCCATTGATAAAAGGCAGGCATGAGCTAATACAGCCTTGAATTTTGCCTGATGGGAAATAAAGAGCAGGGACAGGTGCTGGAGACAGTGTGTAAGGAGATTGGGTGGGGACTAAACTGTTTACCAGGGGATGAGGACAGGTCATCTGTCCATTCAGCAACTAGGGTAGCTTTCCTGCGTGGGCTGTGCTGTGCTCCTGGGGTACAGTGGTGCATGAGATGGCCTATTCCTATCCCTGGGGATCTGTGGCCACATGGACAGACAGGGTACGGTGCTCTGAGAGAAAGAGTGGGCAGGAACACAACTGAGAGGTGGCAGCTGAGTGAGAAATGGTAGGCCCCCAGATTGTGGGTCTTTGATTTTATGGGTGCCGAGTTTAAGCAAAGGCGAGGTGAGCTAGGTTCTGTAGAGGGTTGTGTCTACCGACACTTCCTGGAAGAAGGTGGGTGTTGGTGAGACAGCCCAGGCTGTGGTTCTGCATGGGTACTTCTGCTTCTTTAGGCAATGGTGAGGCGTGGAAGCTGTGTGTGACTGTCAAGACAGGGCATGTCTGTGATCCTGCTGGATAGCTGTGGCCCCTGGGGCCAGGTGCAGTACTTAATGTGTCCTTGCATCTCCTCCTCCCCAAACTAATAGTGCTTTATGTTCAAGGTGTGAGTGCAGTAAGTAATAAGTGAGAGACTAAAATATCGAAGGGACTCTCTTTTATATGTAGGAAAAGTTCTGCTCTGCTCCAAGGAGTGAAGTAGTGATGGATGAATGGAAATTAGCCCATAAACCGTAATCTGAGAAAGAACTTTGTAGCAATTAGAGGGACCAGGAAGAGACTCAGTGTGATTCTAGTGCCTTGGGAGCTTGTTGGTAACCCACATTTTCTAGATTCTAAGGATTTTTCAGCTTGAGATTTTGGACATTTTTCCAGAAAGACTCAGTGATTAAGATGCTTCTCTGAAATATCCACATGAATTATTCCAACAGCTGCCGCTTCCTGGTTTAGAAATTTTCCTTGTTTCATGCATTGCTCAAATGTTTTCAAATCTTGGCTTTTTTGGCAGAGTCTAGGGGAGAAGACAGGTGGGTGTCCTGCCAAGTGATGACACTGGTTTTGAGAGTGGTGAGGGGTTGTTGCAGGAAAGAAAGGGGTTTTGGGGACTTGCCACTTGGAAGAAATGACTTGGATCAGAGTGCAGCACCTGGCTGGTGATGACCACAACGCTGTCAGGGTCCTGATTGATTTTGGGTTTGAGGGTGGCAGTGAGTAATCAGGTGAATTAGGTGAAGGCAGCCGCCTGGTGCAGACTGGGAGAGCTGGTGTGGGCCCTACTTACTGCCCACCTGGGAAGCTTTCCCTGCAGGGCCTGGGCTGTCCCCTGACTCCTGTGTCCTCTGCTATCCTGGAACTCTCCTTGCTTTGTTAGTGACCAGTGGAACCAGTTCCCTTCCTACTGGTCTGTGTCTGCTCTTTTCACTACGTTTCATGGGTGAGGGTTGTGCTGTTTGAACAGAAGGAAGTCCACTGGATGCCAGCATGTACAATGAGACTCAGCCCTCTAGGAGATTTCCCAGCAATTTAGTAAAGGGTTAAGTTAATGTGCTCTGAGAAGAGGAATGGAGGGTGTGCTGATGTTTCCTCTACAAAGTTTTCCCAGAGCCCTGAGAAGGATCCAACCCAAGGATGGTCTCAGGGTCAGACCCTTGTGGATTTACAGTAGTTCAGATTTGAACTTAGGCTTGGGAGATGTCAGACCTGGGCCTGAATCCCTATTTGACACCTTAACCCTGTGACCCTGTCCAATAACCTTGACCCCTGAGCCCCATCTTTCTTACCTGTCAAGTGTGGGCATCAGTGGCAGTCCCCTTTGTGAAGTGTGGGTAACAATGACAGTTCCCATGTGAAGTGTGGGCATCAGTGGCAGTACCCATGTGAAGTGTGGGTGACATTGGCAGTCCCCGTGTGAAGTGTGGGTGACAACAGCAGTCCCTCGTGTGAAGTATAGGTGACAGTGGCAGTCCCTGCGTGACATGTAGGTAACATTGACAGTCTCTATGTGAAGTGTCGGTGACAGTGGCAGTCCCTGCATGGTGTGAATGACAAGGGCAGTCCCTTGTGTGAAATGTGGGTGACATTGGCAGTCCTCATGGGAAGTGTGGGTGACAGTGGTAGTCCCTGCATGAAGTATAGATGACAATGTCAGTCAGCCCCTTGTCTGAAGCCTAAGTGAATGGCGGTCCCCGCGTGAAGTGCAGGTAACATTGGCAGTCTCTGCGTGAAGTGCGGGTGACAATGGCAGTCCCCGTGTGAAGAGTAAGTGACAAGGGCAGTCCCTTGTGTGAAATGTGGGTGACACTGGCAGCCCCCACGTGAAGTGTGAGTAACATTGTCAGTACCTTGTTCTGTTATGAGGATTAAATGAAATCATGCGTGTAAAGTGCTGGCATGACACTTGGCACCAACTAAAGAATTCAGTAATTGTTAGCCACTGTTATGCTTTTCTTTTTCTCCTTTAGTAACCAATTTTCATTTTCTTTTTTAAAAAATTATATTTTATTGATTTTGCTATTACAGTTGTCCCAGTTTTCCTCCTTGGCATGCCTCCAGCAAGCACCCCCTGCTCCCTTATGTAGTTCACACACCATTGTTCATGTCCGTGGGTCATGGGTATAAGTTTGTGGGCTACTCCATTTCCTATACTGTACTTTATATCCCCAGGCTGTTCTGTAACTACCTATTTGTACTTCTTTTTTAAAAAAGATTTTATTTTATTTTTAGACAACATCAGTGTGTGGTTGCCACTTGTGCGCCCCCTACTGGGGGCCTGGCCCACAACCCATGTATGTGCCCTGACTGGGAATTGAACCGGCGACCCTTTGGTTTGCAGGCCAGCGCCCAATCCACTGAGCCACACCAGCCAGGGCCATATTTGTACTTCTTAATCCCCTCACCAATTCACCTATCTCCCCACATTCCCTGCCCATCTGGCAACCATTGAAACACTGTCCATATCCATGATTCTGTCTCTGTTCTTATTTCCTTAGTTTTTTAGATTCAGCTATTGATAGATATGTATTTATTGCCATTTTATTGTTCATAGTGCTGATCTTTTTTACTTAAGATTTCATATAATAATGGTTTGGTGATGATTAACTCTTTTGGTTTTTGTTTTTTTTTCTGGGAAGCTCTTTATCTGCTCTTCAATTCTAAATGATATTTTTGCTGGGTAGAGCAGTCTTGGCTGTAGGTCCCCACTTTTCATGACTTTGAATATTTCTTGCCAGCTCCTTCTATAGCCTGCAAAGTTTCTTTTGAGAAATCAGCTTACAGTCTTATGGGAATACCCCTGTAGGTAACTAACTGCTTTTCTCTTGCTGCTTTTAACCATTCTCTCTTTGTCTTTAACCTTTGGCCTTTTAATTATGATGTGTCTTGAAGTGGGCCTCTTTGCATCCATCTTGTTTGGAACTCTGCGTGCTTCCTGGACTTTCATTTCTATTTCCTTCACCAAATTAGGGAAGTTTTCTTTCATTATTTTTTCAAATAGATTTTCAATTTCTTGCTGTTTCTCTTCTCCTTCTGGCACCCCTATGATGAGAATGTTGGAATGCTTGAAGTTGTCACAGAGGCTGCTTACACTGTCCTTGTTTTTTTTCCCCTTCCTTATGTTCCAAATTGCTGATTTGATATCAGCTTCATTCACGCTACTGTTCTTTCCCTGTAATTGTTCTTTATTTCTATTAGTTAATCCTTCATTTCTGATGGGATCTTTTTTATGCCGTTGAGGTCCTCACTAAGTTCCTTGAGCATCCTAATAACCTGTGTTTTGAACTTTGCATGTGGTAGATTGCTTATCTCCGTTTTGTTAGTTCTTCTGGAGTTTTGATCTGTTTTTGTCATTTGGGCCATGTTTCTTTGTCTCCTCAAATTGGTTGCCTCCCTGTGCTTGTTTCTGCGTATTAGGTAGAGCTGCTATGACTCCCCATCTCGGTAGCATGGCCTAGTGTAGTAGATGCTCAGTAGGGTCCATTGGCATAGCCTCCTCTATCACTGAAGCTGGGTTCTCGAGGTATGCCCTTGATGTGGGCTGAGTACACCCTCCTTTTGTCGTTGAGCCTTGGTTGCTGTTGGCAGATCAATGGGAGGGATTTGCCCAGGCCAGTCAGCTTCAAAGGATTGGCTGTGACCACTTACCACCATCTTCCGTCCTCCATTGGGATCAGCTATTCAGAGTGGTGTTGCTCCACCAAGGTCTGTAGCTGTCCACTGGATGTTCAGGCTCTGTGGTTTTCACAGATCGGTGCAGGCTAAGGTCAGCTCCCACCTGTGTTCTGCCTGAGGCTCCCCTGCATGAGCTATAAAGCAATCCAAGATGGCTGCTACTTGAACTGGGCTTGGAGGTTCCCAGGTAAAGCCAAGCTGTGAATCTAGGCTGGCTGCTGCTAGTGCTGTGCCTGGGGCCACTTAGCAAGAGGTATAGGGGGCTAGGGGCTCACTGAGGCTTGTTTGAAAGGATTTAGGAAGTTGTGAAGAATGAGCCAAGACCAGCCATTCATATGGAAAAGTCACTGGTGTGGGCCCATAAGTTGGGTGGGAAGGAGTCTCAGGGGATCTCCAGGGCAGCGCAAACAGTATTAGCCAGGTTGATGAAGTCTCAGATATGGCACCTGCCTGCAGGCTCTGTGGGAGGAGGGTTCACAAAAGGGACAGTGACCTCTGTCCCCCTTTCTGTCTGGGAGAAAGCTGTCCCCCAGCTGATGCCAGACACCTCAGTCCCTCCCTGTATGCCACTGGTGCCTTTCAAGCTGCTACCCTGGAGCTGGAGCTCAGAGGGAGTGAGTCTGAGTAGGTAAGTCCATATGTGGGTTCTTTAAGAGGAACTGCTTGGGGGCTCCAGCAGTTTCTTCCATCGACTCAATCCGCACTGGTTACTGCAGCCAGAAGTTATGAGGACTTACCTTCCTGGCACTGGAACTCCCCGGCTGGGGGAGCCTGGTGTGGGGCTGGGACTCCTCACTCCTGAGATATCCCTCCCGAATTTTTATCCACCACACGTGGGCGAAGGACCAGCTCATTCCATGTCTGCATCCCTCCTACCAGCCTGGATGGACGTGGTTTCTTTAATTCCATAGTTGTGAGACTTCCATGCAACACAGTTTGTGTCGGTTCTGAGTGATGGTTGTTGTCTATATTTTAGCTGTAATTTTGATATGGTTGTGTGAGGAGGTGAGCCATGTTTACCTATGCTGCCACCTTGACCAGAAGTTAGTAATCATTTTTTTTTCAACATGTTAAGTAATGATGATTCTCTCAAAGGCCTCAAAGTTGTTCTCAGTGTGCTTTTTCTGTAGCAGTTTGAATTTGTGTGCCCAATGGTAGCTTTCTCAATGAAGAGTCAGGTATTCCCCTTCCCATCCCACTGAAACCTGATGAAACACTCAAAAGGAGCCTGGATTGTAGGGAGAGAAGAGTGCTTACCCTGGCAGCAGTGTCACTGGGTCTTGGAGACAGATCCTCAGGGCCTGGGTCTCGGGCTGGATCTTGGCACTGGCTTGTTAGAAAGGACCCGGGTCTGTGTGAGGCTACTGAAGGCAGAGCATAGCAGTGGGGTGGGCCTCAGAGGATGCATGAGGGTCACCAGCAAGGCTGGCCCAGTAAAAGCTTTGGTTAGTGAACGACCCTGCTTTGTCCCGCTCATGGCTTTGCTCCTGCGTGTCTTACAGTCTCACTGCAGGAAGGGGTGGTGCCTGGGACTCTTGAGTGACTTCCCAGGGGTTATCTTTTTCGCTTGGAATTAGGTTTTCTTGATTGGATTGTGCTTAGAGACATCCGAGTCAGGTGGACTTTGTGGGTTGCTTGGGAACCTGACCCCACTTAGGACAGTGTTTCGCTGGGATGTGCAGTCTGTGTGTTCAACAACTGACAACTTAGAAGCGCACCTCTGCGTGGAAGACAAAGTATGGCCCTGTGCAGGTGTATATGCATGTGTACATGTGTGTCTGTACATGTGTGTGCTGGCCCTGCTTGCTGGAGGAGCCTGACCTGTGTAGTCACTCTGGTATGTGGAAGAAAGACATTCCAGTTCATGATGGATGTAGGCTTTGTGTGGCAGAGTCCTGCTTTTTGTGGGGTCCCCAGCTTCGAGGTTAGTCTCAAATGCAGGTGAAGTCCCACTGAGGGCATAGCCCAAGACTCCGTGGCCCTTACAGATTTCTTCAGGTCTTATTTTAAGGCGGGGATTCAAGTATCCTTGGCATTGCACCTCATAACATATCAGAGTTTTAGTACTAGAACCTCTTACCAGCAAGGAAAACTCCTGACTTGAAAGAGAGAAGCAGCAGGCAAGTTTCGAGACTCGACTTCTTGCCATCCATCCTGGGAGGCAGACCCTTCACTCTTCTGAAGCTTCTGTGGGGCAGTTTGGTCTTGCTGCCTTGCTCCTCTTAGAGTGGGGTTCTCCACATATCAGACCCCCAGTGCAGTTTCCTTCCTGTGTGCTCCTTAGATGCTGGCTCTTGGGACACTTCAGGCAAATCTCCCAGTGGGGCAGAGCCCTGTGTCTGTCTGGAAATGCCTCTCCCCACAAGCGGCCCTTCCCACATGATGGGAAGTGTCCATGCAGAGTGCTGGGAAGGTCTGGCAGCTGAGGGAAGCAAGAGGTAGCCCACCTTCACCTCCATCTGGGCCTCATTTTACCCTGTGGTGCTGGGGGTGGTGAGCACAGTTGGGGGTTCTGTGAACACCCTCCCCGAGGAACAGGTTTTCCTGGAACTCTCTGATCATACTTTCATTGTCTGTCAGGTACATTGTCAGGAAGGTATGAGGTCTGTTTACGTTGTTTCTCAGTTTGTTCTTAATTGGTGTGTGTGATATAAGCCACAATTTAGTGATGGCTGTTCCCATTTGTTACAGTTTCTTCCTTCATACTTTCCAGCATATTAGGTGGCTTTTGTCATTGCTGCCGTGCTTCATCATCGAGTTTGCAGCACTGATGAAACATCTGGGGCTGAGAACCAGCTTGTTGGCCTGGACCTTATGGAGGCCTTAGGACCCTTGGGCCAACCATGTGGCTTCAGTCAAGGCCATCAGTGCTGTGCTGTGGTTGGTGGACAGCTCCTGCCACAACTGATAATTTACCAGATGGCATTGACTATTTGACCTGGCCCCTAATGGTCAAAAAAACTGAATTCTCTTCTTAGGGAAGCTTGGTTGGTCATATGGTTATAGGTTCTTATTTGAAGGCCCAGTGTCAGACTGGATTTCTTGAGTTCTACCAAGTTTACCCTCCTGTTCAAAACTTGGCCTGAGGGCATCTGGAAGGTTTGTGGATATATGACACTGACCCTGCCATCTGTGTGGGTGCTCACTAGCCACTCCAGATTTGTTTTGTTTTGTTTTGTTTTGTTTTCCCCCCTCCCAAAGCACTTTAACGCACTAGTCCCTGCCTGTCCCGGCCTGTCCCTGGGCAAGGGAGGCCAGCCCTGCCTTGAGGATCCCATGGCTTCCATGGTCCAGTGGATTTAGGAGGGCTGAGCCCACACACATTCCCATCAATACATGAGAGGCATCAAGATGAAAAGGTGGTCTTCCTTGTGGATCTGGCACATCAGCTTCTGGATGGCATTGGTCCCCAGGGGACTATAGCACAAGTAGAGCTCAAAGGACTGGTCACTCAGGCCAGGAGGTTCTTTTTGGGGCCCGTATAGTAGATGGTCTTGAGTGGGCGAGCGGCATGATGGGCATGGCTGTGTAGGCACTGGTAGAAGCCAGTAGCCACTCCTGTTCCTCTTCACTGGTGTATGGGGCCTCAGTCTCAGGGCTGGTGAAGAGTCCTGAGCTCTTTGATGTAGAGAAGACAGGGGTACACACTTGGGCAACACTGTAGTAGTGTGTGTGCAGTGCCTATTGTAGCACCCTGTGGGCTCCGTGCTTCCACAAGTCCTCCTGAAAGCAGAGGCAGACATCTCTACCAAAGAAGTCCTTATGGTTGGTGGAGATGAGAAGCAAGCACAGATCAGTGTCCAGCTCTTGGTAAGAGATGTGCGCATGGAAGAAGCTGGTTGTGTTGACTATGGGCAGGCACACAGGCATCCAGGCCTCGCCCACGTGGAAAGATGAGGAGGAACTTATGAGTTTGAAGAGCAGGTGCAAGTTGATGGGGTGTAGGAATAGATCCTTGTGGTACACAAGTGCTGCGTGTGTGAACCTGCTGCAGGCTGGCACCATGTCACACCCAGCCACCACCAGGTTCAGGCACTATGCTGTCCCCATCAGGAAACTAGGGTCTTGCACCATGAGCTGCAGCAAGTTGTCGGTAATGTGCTCTGAGCCTGAGAACAGCGCTGTAGGTCATAGTTCTGCTTCTGCTGAAAGATGTGGTTCAGCTGCATGCCCGTAAGGGGGCTCAGGATCTGGTAACTATAGAGTTACTATAACTATAGATTCTGTGCCAATTCATGCTGGACTGCTGTGTGCGGACCACCAGCACCACCAGCACCAGTGGGCACTGGCATACAAAAACTACCTTGTAGCCTTCTGCGTTGATGGAATGAATGGCATCCTTGTCAACCTTCAGGAAGGACATGAGGACCACCATGACACCCATGGTGCTGGAAAGTGCCTCCTCTGACCCACAGCTGGAGTACACCAGTTACTCTACTTCGCTCACCCCTAAGACATGCTTGTGGTGCAGTCACGAGGCCTCAGCAGCCTCCATATGCCCCCTGCCTGTGCCCCTGGGGGCTCTGCCCAGTCCTCAGAGCTTCTTTAGCAGCATCTTCTCCTGGAGGTCTTGGGCCACACCTGTCAGCTGAGTGCTTAGCTCACTAAAGTCTTGGCTGGTCTGGCACATTTCTGCAGGCAGCAGTGGCGGACCCCCAGCATCTTCCTTGGGACTCTCCCCAGGAACCGCCCCATCCTCCAGTTCAGTCAGGTCCCTGTAGGAACAGGCATGGACAAACATGGCACTGTCTTGCTTGGCACCTGTCTCCATTCCCTAAGCCAGTCCTGGTGTGGGGCTCTTGGCTCTCTCCCCACTCTGCCCATCAGAAGAAGCCAGTGTGCCATCAGGGCGTTTGCTACTTCTCTCTTTGCATGTCAGCAGCCATCCTTCGGACTCTTCTGTTTCTCCAGGGGACCCAGGACACACAGATTTCTGGTCACGGCCCTCTGCAGGACCCCCAGGACGACACTAGTGTCCAGCTGGGTCTGGATTGAAGGCACGGGTTTGCCGGGCTACAACACCCTGCGGACACAGACATGGCCACAGCGTGGACCACTGCCCCCTTCCACCAACCCTTGCCCAGCTGCCAGCCCAGGAAGACCTAGCCTCTCTGGATTTGGATCTAGATAGATCTTTTAGGGTTCTGGAAACTACCAGCTTTAATAGACCTCAGTCACTCATTCCCAGTCTCTTGTTGCCAGCCTGGAGGATGGGACTCTGAAATCAAGGCAGAAGCTTCCTGAGGCTCCAGGTCTTTCCAGCTGGAGTGGTGCAGCTGGGTGGGGGGGCACCTGGGAGTTAGAGGTGAGAGTCGGAGGCACTGCCTGTTTATCTTTCTTGAGAGAGACTTTTGCCTTTGTCTGCTGTTATTAACTGACTATAATAGTCTTATCTTGGATATTGGCCCAGGGTTTCGTTTGTATATAGTGGGGCTGCCCCAGAATGCTGTTCTCTTTGGGTGCTCTTGAACAACAAACAGATGTTTTTTCCTTCCCCTGTTCAAAGAAAAATATTCTGGAAAGTATGTGGGGAGTACCCACTGGAGAGGCGAGGTTGACTGCCAGACCTGGCTGTTTATGCACCAGGACCATGTTTTTGAAGTTGACTCAGCAACGGGATCCATGCTGCTCCTCAGAAGACTTTGGGGATTCTTTGGTCTTTACCTGTTTGTGAATATGCAGACCAGGGTTGGTGCCTTGTTGTCAGTAAGTGAGGAAGTAACCTGCCAAATTGGGCTGTCTTTATTTCATGGAGATGTTCAGCTGGTGGCTTTGCTCTCTTATGGCACATCCAATCCCACGGATGCACAGACCTGGGTTGAGGCAGCTATGGCCAGGGCAGTGGGGGATATTCTGTCCATTGGTGAAGGAAGGATTCTCACCTTTCCAGGAGGTTACCTGTGTGATACGGTGTTGCTTCTTTAAAAACAAACTCAAGAAACCTTCAAGAATAAATTAGTTGGAGTGTTTATTTCTTGACATGAAAATAAACACAACCCAACTATGAAGCTAATGCAGTTGTTTGAGATGCCACACTATGGAGGCTCCCTGGATGGTCTCTCTTGGGAGGGAGGCTGGTTGCCGTTGGAACCTCTTGTTGCAGGTGGACCTTTTTGTGATCCTCACTCCCAAATTTTGTTTCAGCTGGTACTGGAGACTCAGCTAGCCCCTCCCCAACCTCCCCCCTTGTTAGTTGTCTCAGGAGGCTCTTGGCATGTTTTGCAGTGACATGTCACTCAAGGACATGTGTGTTTGCAAAGGAGACTGCTTGCTTGCCCAAGCCAAACTAGGCAGGGGACCTCAGACCATCATTTTTGCTCCTTACTCTTTTCAGGAACAGTTGACCCAGCAATAATTGGGGTGCTTTGGGCTTTCTGTTTGAAATGATGAGCAACAAAATAATCTCCCTCTGTGAGTGGATACCTTGTGTGGGGTTCCTTGGTGTTACTGTTCTGTGCAAGCATCTTTGGGCCTCAGCTAGGGTCTGGGCCTGGCTCTGCCTCACAAGATAGGTGGCCTTGGTGCTCAGAACTTTAGGGGGATCCAGTGTTTTCCTTTTTAGTGATGTGGTAGGTGGGCTTGTTGTCTAGATCTCTCTTGTCTAGAGATGGATATATTGGGAGCTCAGGGTTCACTCCCTCAGCAGACCTGCGTAAGGGTTTCATGTCTGGCCTAAGTGCTTCAGGGAATAGTTTTGGGTTGAGCTGTGATGTCTCTGGCTTCCACTTTTAGGAAAAGTTTGTGCACAAGTTAGTCATCATTACTGTTCACCTGACAGGCACTTTTTGACTCCCTGGTTCATGGCTGTGAGATAGGACAGGAAGAGGTGTGTCCAGGGAGATAGACTGTTGTGGGAGGTAAAAGGAGGGGTGAGACAGGTGCACTTGAAATGCATCCAAGGCATAACATCTGATGCTGCTCTGTCTCACCATTCTGGATCTTTCCAGTACCACTGTCTTTGTGCAGTTTATTTGGGGAGTGGTGGGGAGCACTGGTTGATAATGGAGGGTGTCAGGGCCCGTGGCTCGCCTGGGAAGCCATTTGAGCTGTGGGTATACCAGGGCTTTGTCTGCGGGCTTTGTTCTGTGCATACTTTGGCCCCAAAGGGTTAAAATGTATGTGGTTCTACCTTGAAGAGACATTGTGCTAAATGAAATAAGCTAGATACCAAGGGACATACTGTGTGATCCCACTTATATGAGGTTCCCAGAGTAGTCAAATTTATGGAGGCAGAAAATGAATGGTGGGGGACGGGGGTGGGAAGTTAGTGTTTAATGCGGACAGAGTTTTAGTTTTGCAAGATGAAAAAGTTCTGGAGATGAATGGTGGGGGATGGTTGCACAATATCGTTAATGAACACCACTGAAATATACACCTAAAATGGCTAAGTGGGCCTCAGCTGGTGTGGCTCAGTGGATTGAGCGCGGGCCTGCGAACCAAAGGGTCGCTGGTTCGATACCCAGTCAGGACACATGCCTGGGTTGCAGGCCAGGTTCCCGGTAAGGGGCACACAAGAGGCAACCACACATTGGTGTTTCTCTCCCTCTGTTTCTCCCTCCCTTCCCCTTTATAAAAAAATAAAATAAAATAAAATATTTAGCCCTGGCTAGTGTAGCTCAGTGGATTGAGAGTCAGCCTGAGAACCAAAGGGTCGCTGGTACGATACCCAGTCAGGGCACATTCTTGGGTTGCAGACCAGGTCCCCAGTAGGGGGCACATGAAAGGCAATTTACACATTGATATTTCTCTCCTTTTTGTCCATCCCTTCCCCTCTCTCTAAATAATAAAATAAAATCTTTTTAAAGAATGGCTAAGTGGTAAATTTTATGTATATATTTTTAAATTTATCGGGGTGACATTGGTCAACAAAATTATATAGGTTTCAAGTATACAATTCTGTGATCCATCATCTGTATATTGCATTGTGTGTTTACCACCCATAGTAAAATCTCTTTCCATCACCATATATTTGACCCACTTTACCCTTTACTAGTCTCTACCCCCTTCCCCTCTGGTAATCACCACACTGTTGTATGTGTTTATGAGTATGTTATGTATATTTTGTTTTTTAAATATTTAAACAGTAAAAAAAAAAAAGGAACTTATGTTTTTTTTTATCCTCACCCAAGGACATGCTTATTGATTGTTAAAGAGAAGGGAAGGGAGAGAGAGGGGAGAGAAACATCAGTTTGAGAGAGAAATACCAATCAGCCACCTTGAATACACACCCCAACCGGAGACTGAACCTGCAGCCTAGGCATGTGCCCTGATCACGAATCAAACCTGTGACCCTTAGGTCCATGGGACAACACTCCAGCCAACTGAGCCACATTGGCTAGGTCAAAATGGAACCTTTTAATTCAGAAATATCCTACATCCCTATGGGAACATCATTTTATTCTCCCTAAGAGTTAGCTTAGGGAGAAAGGAACAAAGGCACTTGTTTTGATGGCCTACCTTGTGCATATACTGTGGGATTTAAGAAAAAAGGACATGCATGGTTCTAGAAGGTTCATTGTAACATCATCTTGGGAGTGTTGGAGCACAGAGATTCCGTGGGTGTTCTTTGGTCCCTAGAGGGGTGGGGCCGGGGTGTACTTCCAGCTTGGTGGGGCGATACAGGATTCCCGAGGTCTCCAAAGGGTTTTGGAGAGCAGAGTCCAGGAACATCTGAGGTCTTCTCTGCTCTAATGCTCAGCTCAGAGATGAAAGGTATTTCCTTGTTTTCCTGTGGCTGTTTGTCAGAATTTCCTCAATGCAGCATGACACAAAGTAGGAGACACTGGTTCCTAGGACCTTGTTATTAACAGAGAAGTCATTCCCTCTTGTTCTTGTGACATTTTCTTCAGGATGTCCTTTTTATTGTAACACATATATCTCCTCAGTTCTAAACACTTCCAACGCTTCCCAAAGTCTCAGACTAGGCTAGATGTGGACATTTGATTCCTAGACATTTTAAATATAGGAGTTAATCTGAAATTCATTTTTCAATTACAGTTGACATTCAATATTATTTTGTATTATTTTCAGGTGAAAGTATGGTGGCTAGACATTTATATAATTTAAGAAGTGATTCCCCTGATAAGTCTGTCTAGTACCCACCTGGCACCACATACAAGGGAGGACCCCAAAAACCCCAGAATTATCTTCTGGAGGGCCGGCCCCTGGTAGTACAGGCTTCCGCCACTAGGTGAGTGTACTAGGAACCTATCTGTATCGGTGTATTAGCTGGCATTGTTGTGAGAGGCTGTGTTCAGCTTCAGTGAATTTTTTTTGAAGACTTTCAACGTATTTGCCCATTTCTTGATGGGTGATTTATGAGCGCACCTGCCCACACCACGTTGAGTGTTCAGCAGTTTTTGACTAAAAAAACAGTATGACTCCTGTGCCCCACCCTCCCTATTCACCCAGTCTCACCCCAAGCGATTTTGTTTGTTTATTTCCCTGGATGAAAAAAGTCCTCAAAGGGGAATGTTTTGCCAGTGTGGAAGAGGGGAAACAAAAAAGGCAAAAGCACTAAAAGTCATCAAAATTGATGAGTTCAAAAACTGTTTTGAGCAGTGGGAAAAAACCATCTCAATAGATGTGTTGCCTCAAATGGAGGGTACTTTGAAGGTGACTAAAGTTTAAACATGTACAATAAAAATAAATACACAATTTTATAAATTCCTTTTTTTGGTCCCCCCTTGTAGTCATTACAGTATTATTGGTTATATTCCCTATGTTGTACTTTACGTCCCTGTAACTATTTTGTAACTACCACTTACATTTCTTACTCCCTTTATCTTTTTCACCCTGTCCCCTAACCTCCCTGTTCTCTGTATCTGTGAGTCTGTTTCTGTTTTGTTTATACTATTCTTTAGATTTCACATATAAGGGAAACCATATGGTATTTGTCTTTCTCTGACTAATTTCACTTAGCATGACACCCTCTAGGTTCATCCATGATAAGATTTCATTCTTTTTTATGGCCAAGTAACATTCCATTGTATATATGTACTACATCTTCTTTATCCAGTCACCTGTTGATGGGCACTTAGGTTGCTTCCATATCTTGGCTATTGTAAATAATGCTGCAAAGAATATAGATATCGTTTCAAATTAGTGTTTTGTGTCCTTCAGATAAATACCAACAAGTAGGATTGCTAGATTATATGGTAGATCTCTTTTTAATTTTTCGAAGAACCTCCATACCGTTTTACATAGTGGCTGCACCAGTTTGCGGTCTCACTAACAGTGCACGAGGGTTCTCTTTTCTCCACACCCTCTTCAACTCTTGTTTATTAATGGTAAGTGTGAGGTGATACCTCACTGTTTTTAATTTGTATGTCTCTGATGATAAGCGATGTTAAGCATCTTTTCATGTCTATTGACCATCTGTAGGTCTTCTTTGGAGAAATGTTTATTCAGGTCCTCTGTCCATTTTTAAATTTGGTCTGCGGGGTTTTTTTTTGTTTGGTGTTGAGTTTTATGAGTTCTTTATAAGTTTTGGGTATTAATCCCTTATTGGATGTATCATTGATGAATAACTTCTCCCAATGGGTAGGTTGTCTTTTTGTTTTGTTGATGGTTTCCTGTGTTGTGCAAAAACCTTTGATGTAATTCCATTTGTTTTTATTTTCTTTTGTTTCCCTTGCCCAAGGAGATCTGTCAACAAAAGTGTTACTGATAACAATGCCAGAGTTTTCTTTGTTTTCTTCTAACACTTTTATGGCTTTAGGTCTTACATTTCAATCTAATCCATTTTGAGTTCATTCTTACATGTGGTGTAAGGTGGTCTAGTTTCATTTTTTTGTATGTGTCTGTTCAGTTTTCCCAACATCATTTATTGAGTAGACTGTCTTTACCCCATTGTATATTCTTGCTTCCTTTGTCCTAGGGGGCTGAAGTTTTGAACTGCCATGGGGACTTGCCTGGGCAGCTGCTGGGGAGTAAGAGTAGGAACATTGAAAGGAACCTCTAGAAAGGAGTCAATATTTTGAGAAACAGCATTAATTACAGTAGTAAAAGTAAGAGCTAGTTTCTGTTTGAGAACCTGCTTGGTGCTAGGGCCTGTTACTTGGTCTGGAGCCCCAGGGGGTCAGATGGGCTCCTGCAGCTAGTGATTCATCAGGAGGAAGAACTGGAACATTTGGAATGGTTTGGTGATATGAAAGGGAGGGACTGCTGGAATGCCCAGGAGAAAAGAGGGGTATGGTAGAGTCAAGCCTTGGAGAGGACAAGGATCTGTTGGAAGTACTATGGCCAGGTGGTTTAGGGTGAGATAAGAAAAGAAAGGAGAGGAGTGCAGGATGTGGGTGCATGGGTGCTGAGGTGTAGCTTACACATCTCAGCGATGAGAGGGAGGCCCTTCAAGACATGAGGCCGTGAGGCCCCTGGAACCTCTGAATGCGTTTCTCCAAATAGCAATGTGCAGGAGGCAGTGACAGCTTCCCCTTGGACTGTGGTGGGCTGTGTCCTTGCCTATCTTCACGTTGCTTCTTCCTGGATAGAGTTTATATTTATATTAGTATGTTTTTGACTCAAGTCTTTGGTGGAAGCATGATGGTTGGGTATTTATAACTCAGGGAGGATTCCATTTTGCCATTTCCTCCTTTGTGCCTCGTTGGGCATTGGATAAGGAGATGAGCAAGAGCCCTTTGTCTTGTGGAGCAGTTGGTGAAGAGAACCTATTGGATGCTCGATGTCAGATATCAGGCTCAGCTGGGCTTTAGTCCTGGGGTTTGGGGAGTGGGTAAGAGCTGGCAGGCAGAGCAGGCCTGAATAACACGTGCTTGCTTGTGTCTAAAGGATGAGTCGGAGGAAGGGCTTTCCCAGCAGTGGGAAGAGCATGTGCAAAGACCTGGCAGAAGAGGCATGCAGGTGTGGTGAGCGTGAAGAATTGAGACAAAGCCAGTGTGATTGGAGCTAGGAGCATGGGGGGTATGTGTGTGTGTGTGTGTGTATGTGTGTACACACATAAGTGTATATCAGATGACTTCCATAGGGTCACCTGGGCCTAAAGCAGGCAGAGCCTTGAAGGCCGTGGTGAGGTATTGCTAGCATTGGGAGGTTTCAAGGGACTTTAGGAATGGCCTTGTTGGCATAATGCAGGGAGTAGATGAGCTGTCTCTCAGTGAGTTTGTGGTTACTGTGGCTGAGGGAGGACGGGCAGGGGCAGACCAGGGCCCTGGAGAGCACATGCTGGCTGTTACCCTAGTGCACACCTTGGCTTTTGATGGTGAAGACAGGCCAGCTCTGGTTGCCAAGGACGGGCTTGCGTGGCCTCACTGTTGGCTCTGTGGCCCCCATGGGGCTGGTTCTTTGCCTTTGGTTTGCCGAGTCATGCTCTCTCCCGCTCTGCAGGTTAATGAAGCTCCATACCTTGGGGAGAGCAGGCACTGCTCTGTCCTCTGGGGCCAAATGGAGCTGGAGCACCTCCTTGGTGTGCCTCTGCCCTTTTTGTCTCAGGCATGCCACTGTGGCTGGGTCCCTTCTGTTCTTTTAATACTCAGCATATCCTGTCAGGGCTGCAGTTTCTTTCTGCTTTCAGGGTTTAGGTACTCAGTATTTTTGACTCTTGGGGTTGTATTGTCTCTGTTGTCTACTACTCAGCTCTACTTTGTAGGTGAAACAGCTGTAGACAGTGCATACTCAGGTGGGCATGGCTGTATCCTAGGAAGATCATTCACCACAATAGGCCCAGGCAGTAGTTTGCTGACCCCAGATTAGAAAACCAAATCCAGCCCTAACCCAACTAGGCAGCACCTATTGGAGCAATATAACCTGTGGATTTTCTTGATGCTTCACAGTTTGTTCTGCCTCAGTTTCTCTCTTTCCGATAGGGCTGACCAGGGAGTTCCTTTCCTTGACAGTTTGGCGGTGCAGTTGCTAAGACTTTTGACTGAGAGGGTCTAGGTTGACCCTGTCTTCAGGGGCACTTGGATTGCATGGAACAAGTGGACTTTGTGGACTTAGGGGTGGGAGAAGGTGAATGTATTGTAGGGTTTCCCCTCAGAGTTTATTTTCCAGACGTCATGTTCCCAGGACTGGATTTGAGCCAGGGTGGTAAATATTTGGGTGCAGGCACAGTTAAAGAATTTTAGTGATAGCACAAGTGTTTGGTTAGTGCAGACTGTGGTAGGAGGAGACCAGAAATGTGCAGCTTTCATAAGGGCTGGGCCTCTGGCAGGGATGACAGGCCCTCTGGGAGCACCTTGGAGAGCCCAGGCTTCCTGGTCAGGTGCCCATGGCCCCAGAGACTTCTCTCTGTGCTGGCCACAGGCACTGCAACGCAAGCATCTCCTTGGAACTGGAGCTCCCCGGATAGCAGGTGGTTTCTGGCTGGGGCTCTTTGCCGCTAGTTAAAAGGGAGCCGACACTACTTGCCTGAGCTCCAGAGGATGAAATGGCAACAGAGGACTTCTGTTGCCCAAAGTATAGTAACTCGATTTCATGTAAATCACCATGGCTGCCCTCTAACCAAGTGTGATCTCTTTCAGATGGGGAAATAGCTGTGTTGGGTTATGTCTCAGAGTTGGTGTGGGAGAGGGGGTGTGTGTGTGCATGTGTGCACTTGTGTGTGTAAGTGAAGTACCCAGGTGCAGGGTCAAAGCCAAACCGTAATGATTTATCAAGGGAGCAGAAGAGTCTCTTATGAGTTGGTAATTGTGTACTTAAGAGTTACTTGATACTGTTTTAAATGTATGGGTTGAAAATAAAAACAGTAAAAGCTGTCTAAACCAAGCCAGTGCGGGTGGATAGCAAAACAGTCCAAATGCAGTATCAGTGAATAGTGATTATAGTTTATTTTAGAGAAATGCTCCCAGCTCTCAGGGTGCTAAGTGATCTCTGCTTGGTTTTGGCTCCTTTTTGAGTTTCACACTAATTGTATCTGAGGGTCTGCTGCTCCTCAGATTGGTTCTTTCAATGTTAAACCATCTTGGTACATTCATTCCATAAATATTTCTTGGGTACCTGGAATACATCTGACACTGTTCTAGGTGCTTGGAATAAAATAGGCATCAGGCAGACAGATACCGTTTTCCTTGTGGCATTTATGTTTTCGTCGGGTGAGGAAGTCCATAGAGACAGTAGCTGCCTTGTGTGGAGTGTGTGAAGAGGCTAGGGGAGAGGAGGAGCAGGGTGGGCCTCTGCAAGGGAGACATTTGAGCAGCAGCTTGGGTGGGGGGACATGGAGGAGGTCAGCCATTTGTGGGGGGGGGGTTGAGACAGGGAGCAGCTAGCACAAATGCTCTGGCAGCTATTGTCAGAACAGGCTGTGTACAGACATTTCTGAGAAATTGTGTGAACCGAATATGGACTGGGCATTTGTTGACATTTAGGGATTATTGTATGGTAGTTATATTTTTCAAAGGTCCTTTTCAATTTGAGATGCAAATTGAAGAATCGATTGTTAAAATGATAAAGTATATGGGATTTTGTTTAAAACATAAAAAGACCCCAAGGTGAGGGGGTGCCTGGTGTGTTGAAGTGATGACCAGGAGGCCAGCATGGCTGGAGCAGGATAAGCAGGTGGCCGGTAGGTGGGCCTCCAAGTCCAAGCCTCATTCTAAGTGAACTCAGGGCCTTCAGAGGGTTTCAGCCTGAGGAGTGAAAGCAGAAGGTTTAGTTTGCTGTCCTCCATTATAGCAGGGAGGATGGTATGAGAAGCGGTTGGACCCCAGGTGTGTTTGATGGCAGAATCAACAGGATTTCCGGATGGACTGGATAAGTGAGGTAGTCTGATCAAGGGAGCAACTCCAGATTTTAATCTGAGCAGCTAGAAGACTGGGTGTGCCATGAGCTAAGAGGGAAAGCTATGGTGGAGCATGGCCTCAGGTGACCTTAAAACTTCTTTGCATATCGCACCCTCCCTGGGATGCAGTGTGTGTGTGTGTTGTGATAACAGATTAAGATGACCTTCCTCCTTCTTGGTTAACACCCCCCCCCCCCCCCCCCCCCCGGGGATATGTTGTTGTCCAGTGAGTCTTGTGGCCTCGTGGAATAGGGTACTCGGATCTTTGTTGAAAATCAGTTGTCCACATGTGCATGGGTATGTTCTGGTCATCCATCTACATGTCTGTCTTTATGTCCATATCACAGACTTGGTTATTGTAGCCTTACAGTAAGTCTTTTTCTTTATATACTTTTTTAATGTTTTACACTAGTTCCAATTATTTTCCCCTTCGCCACCCTCCGCCCAGCCTACTCCCCATTTCCATAGTCAGCCCCCATACCATTGTCCATGTCCATGGGTCCTTCATATATGTTCTTTGACTAGTCCCTTCACCTTCTTTCAAATAGTTCCCTTCTCCCTCCTCCCCAACCTTATGGTGAGTCTAAGATCAGGTAAGGGAAACCCTCCAAATTTGTTCTTTTTCAGTGTTGCTTTCACTGTTCTAGGTCCTTTACATTTCCACATACATTTTGGAATCAGCTGCTTGTTTCTACAAAAAAAACATGCTAGGAATTTTTGATTGGGACAGCATTAAACTGGGTCAGTTTGAGGGGGCAGGGATTGATACATCTCACCCGTGGGCAAGACCTATCTCTATTTATTTATTTTTTCGTTTCTCTCAAGGACGTATTTATAGTTTTCATTTTATAGGTCTTGCACATTTAAAAAAAATCAAATTTATTCTTAGTATTTCACATTTATGCTGTTTTAAATGGATTTTATTTTCTTTTTTAAGCTTGTAGTTCTGGCTGGCTGTTGCCAGTGTGTAGAAATACCACCAACTTTTTTTGTATTGACTTTGATCCTGAGCAGAGCAGGTGCTCGGAAAGCCCAGGGCTCCTGGTTCTGAGGTTTCCCTTGCATGGCAGAGGGACCACCACTTGGGAGGTACGGAAGAACTAGGATTAACTTCATCCACTGTGTTTCCTGCCCTGGACCTCACTCGGGAGGACGCTGTGTGCTCCTTGGTGCCCAAAGGTCTTTCCAGGGAGTTTACTGATATTTGCTTATTTTGCAAGTTTCATGGGAGTGTTTCTCGCCGTCCATGAGCTATGAATTACCGTGAACGCAGTTTAAAAATAAAGGTTTCATATCAAACAAGCTCTGTAATGTTGTTGCAAAGAATAACAGCGGAGGTAATACTGACAATACTAAGTCCAGGACTTGTCCAGTTCATTGGGTTTAGTCTTTGCGACTGGAGCCCTGGACATCTGATGTCCCACAAAGAAGGGGAAGTCCTGAGGCCAGCTATCTCTGTGACCTCTGGAGAGTTCCTGAACATTTTTGAGCCTTAGTTTTTCTGTCTGTAAAATGGGCAGCCCCTTCCTCCCTGGGTAGCATTAGCTCTGTGAAGATGATCCCTGGGGTAAAACTGTGAGTTGCCCCACAAAGGTGAAGCTGCCTCCATTTAGAAGGTGAAGTGTGTCTGTCCCCAGGCGCATCACACCCTCAACTTGTTGAGGGCAGATCCTTCGCTGACTAGAATGGTGGGTGGTTTCTCTGGGGTCTGTGCCAGGGAACATGCACCAGGGAACAAAAAGGTCATTTCTAGAGAGGGAGGCCTAGGTGACCCTGGGCGAGTTCCTGAATATCAGACACATCAGATTCCCTATCTGTAGAATGGGTATGACTCTATAACCTGCCCCTAAGGTTGTCCTGGGGATTCATAGAGATGCTGAGTTTTTTAGTACAGTACCTGGAACTTATTCTTAAGCACCTCTTACATGCTGACAATTACTGTTTCTGCTATTAGTTCTTATTCTTACAATCAAACTTTGTACACAAGTGTGTACACAAATTGTTTTCTGTGTATTTGGCATGTGGGTGTGTGGCTGTATACAACCGCATGTCTCTATCATGTTGTTGAAGACAGCATCCGCCATGCTAGTTGTTTGTTGGTTAGCACCGCATTGGGTCATAGGACAGAGACTGAAGAAATTTACTTCCTTAGCTACCCCCTGTGGAAGATAGCTGAGACAGAACTTTGGTTGAAATCTGAAATTTCGCTATATAATCCTAGGGGTTGGAGGTATTCAAAACTACCAGAATGTTCCAGAAACTTTCCTTGGAAACTCAGTGTTTCTTTCTCTGTCCTCCATTTTAGGTTGGCAAGCACATTGACGCAGGTTGCTGTTTACGTAGTTGCTGCCATGACCGGCTGGTAGGACCAGAGTCCCATGCCCAGAAGCCAGGTGAGTGCTTGGATTCTGGTATCTGTGTAATGAAGGTTCTGACTGACCTAACAGACCTCTTTCAGCTCCTTGGACATTTGAAACTGAGCACTGCTTTGGAAGCTGATGGCCACCTCCTAGAGGAAATGGAGGGAGGCCAGTCCTCCAGGACTGTGCTCTAAGACCGTCTCCATAGGGCCACCCAGGAGTCCCTGCCTGCCTCGTGTCTCAGGGGTCACTCACTTGCAAAGCCCTGGCCTAAATAGGATGAGACATCCTTTGTGAGGATCAGGGACAGAGGATAATCCCGGCCAGGTGGCCTTGACCCTCTGGCCATTTGTGTGATTTCCCAGTGCTGACCAAAACTGGTGGAATTTTTCCTTACCATGGTCAGCAGTGCAGAGTCTGGCACTGGTGCTTGGAGCTGGTTCCCTGTATCTCGTCCTGTGTCTGTGGGGAAACTGAGCCATCCCTCACTGCTTAGAGCTGTCAAATGCTGGCTCTGTCAAGGGCTCTCAGGACCTAGCAGTCAGGGCCCGCAATCCAGGTGGAATTTTTTAAAGATTTATAAATATGTCAGCTTGTGTGCTTTTTGTTGTGGGGTATGTCAGTCCAACAAATCAATCTATTTTAGGGTTTTTTTGGTTAGCACCAGCTCACACCCACTTCAGTTGAACTGTGGCCTGTGGTCAACTGGGGCGTCCTCATTCCTGTCACTCAGGACACACTGGGCACAGAGGAGGAGGAGGGCAGGAGGAAAGCTGACTCCTGGCAAGCCACAAGGCACACACAGCCCCCACACAACTCCCACATCATACGTGGTTGTTCATGTGCACACGGAGGGTCAGACTGCCAGCTTGGGCTAATGAACATGGTGTTCACCCTTGAAGTTCTTCTGTTGGGTGCTGTTTGTTCTGTCAGGTACTCATGGCGCATGTGCCAAGAGATGGGCCTTGTGCTGGATATTCAGGATCAAAAATGGGTGTGACTTACAGAAAAACAGTTTTAAGAGTAATGCAGATGGACCTTAACCAACCAAGGTATGGAAGATGCTTAGTCTCTCTGATACTAATAATGGTTGTTGGATTGTTTCTGACCTTTGTCCATAGAGGTGGATACCATTCTGTTGGTGGGAATCAGGCTGACCACCATCCATTGCTTTTGGGGGGTTGATAAGTCCTTTGAATGGGAATCACTTACTCTTTGCTCCACCAATTCTACTTCTGAAGATATATCCCAAAGATACACTGTTGAAAATAGGGATTGTGATAGGATTGTTTATTACAACATCCTGAAGTGGCAAAACTGGAAATGACTTAGGTGCTTGTCATTTGGGGTTGGGGACTGATGGGGTGGAGTCGAGCCCCTCAGTGAAGGAATGATGAGACCTTTATGGCATGGTGACAGGACTTCTAGGGTGAGATGACAAGTGGAAAAAAGAACAAGGTGAAGGGTAAGGAGGTGTAGTGTACTCACTTTTATCTAAGGAAAGGTGGGGAGGATATGGACATATGTGTACTTGCTTATATAAATGAACCACATGGTCACCTCTGGGAGGAGGACTGAGAGGGGACAGGGTTACTAGAGACATATCCAGGTTTCCTTCTGTATAGCACTGGATGTGTGTTTACATACTTATAAAATAAAAGTATGTCAAGGAGGAAGTGGCGATCCCTGAAAACCAAAGCAAAATGAAATGAATGAATCTAGATGCATGTCAGTTGCAACTCAAGTTGGTTACTTAACCTCTCAGACAGATTTATTTTACATGACTTTTAAACACAATTTGACTGTAAATGTTTTAGTGAGATACATCATAAAGGCAAAATGAAAATTTTAAAAATCTTTGGCTGTTTTTAGGAATCATATTTTTGGTTTCAGGTTAACAATGGTAATAGTCTTGGTGTTATATGTTATAGAAGAAAATAAGCCATTAATGTCTGTAAGAACCAGAATTTTCAGCATGAAATAAAAGTATGAATATAAAATCAAAGCATTTAAGTTAAAATGTTTTAATTCTAAATCTGTATTGAAACATCCCACTTGTATCAGAAAGGACCCAGAGGGCCTCCCTGGCCAAGGGTGGGGCAGGTGAGTGTGAGGGAGAACAAGGAGTCCCAAGTTAGAGCATCAAAGGGGTAAAAAGTCCATGTTCATGTTGGTGCTCAAAGGAAAGGAAGACACTTGCTGGTCCCTTTGGAGGGTGTTAGGTAACCAGCTTATTTTGATAATTGGTAAATAGAGGGAAAGAAGCAAGCATTTATTATCTCTTATTTATGGACTGAACTCACAAGGACCAAAATAGTGAGTGAGGGCAAGATCCCCTCACAGATCAGCACTACCCTACAGAACTTTCTGGATTGCTCTGAACCCATACCATCTAGTATGACACCTGGAATAGTTTGAGGAAGTCAAATTTTAATTTTATTTAATTTTAATCTATTTAAATGGCCACATGTGGCTAATGGACACCGCAGCTATTGACATGGCTGATTAAAATGAAGTGATGGAATTATAAATTATAAGTTTTCAGGCACCCAGTGAAATGGTAGGTCCCAGTAGCAAGCACCCTCAGTGGCCAGCCCCCAAGGAATGTGCACGTGCTATGCTGGGCCTCAAAATCTAGTTTACAGGAAATCAAGGATGTGTGGTATTTACCACAGGGATGCCACAGGCAAAACCTGACTGTGGGAAACGGGCTAAATGACCTAATTTCTTCAAGGCAAGATTGAAAAGGGGCAGCGGGGGGGGGGGGGGGGCTATAGATTTCAACCAATATGATTGACAGATCAAGGAATGCTTGTTAAATTGGTGCGATTGTGGGATGGTGGTGGTTTGTCCTGTGGAGATAAATACTGACCTGTTCATTTGTAAATTCACATTGGGTAGGATTTGCTTCACAGAAGCTAATGGGGTGTGGGAAACTAAGGTTGGTCACCTGAAGACCATGGGTGGTGCGTGCGTGCACTTAATCATGCTGCTCTCTTTACTTCTGTGGGTATGTTTGCAGTTTTCCATAATCAAAGTTTACAAAACAGACTTGACCCAAGCATTCCCTCAGGGAGCTTTATGATATACATCACCCAGGGCAGGGAAGATGGCCATTTACAAAGTGAGGATGGTGGAAGCTTGTTGTTAGTTTAAATTCAAGCGGAAAACCTTCAGCAGAGATTCTGGAATTGCTTTGAGGGGCTGTGGCTGGTGGCCTGTCAGGTGGGACAGCCTCTCATTACAGCACTCATATTTTCTATAATAACACTCACAGCTACCCTTTGTGGAGTCCTTAGAGAGCATTAGTGATAAAGTGGGTGGGTGCTGTTCCCATTTCACAGGCAAGGAAGCTAAGGTATGTGGAGGTGAACCAGGCATCATCCTGTGCTCGTTGGTACCTTCTGTTCTGTGAGCTTGCCTCCCCCACACACCTGAGTGCATCTTATTACCACCTGCGCTTTCTTTTTTCTTTTATTATTTTTAAAGGTTTTATTTTATTTTATTATTTTTTTTAGAGAGGAGGGGAGGGAGCTTAAAGAGGGAGAGAAACATTGTGTGAGTTAGAAATATTGATTGGTTTTGCCTCTCGTACACACCCTGACTGGGAACCGAACCTGCAGCCTAGGCATGTGTCCTGACAGGGAATCAGTCGGTGACCTTTTGCTTCGTAGGACAATGCCCAACCAACTGAGCAACACTGGTCAGAAGCACCCGTGCTTTCTCACTTCACTACTTTGACTCTGTGGCAGCCCATATATTGTTTTCAGACCTAAGTTAATAATCTTCATTTCAATTAGTGTACCCTTTCTTTCTGACTGGATCTTTCATATTGTTGAGGTCCTCACTGAGTTCCTTGAGCATCCTTATAACCAGTGTTTTGAACTCTGCATCTCATAGATGGCTTATCTCCATTTTGTTTAGTTCTTTTTCTAGAGTTTTTGATCTGTCCTTTCATTAGGGCCATGCTTCTTTGTCTCCTCTTTTTGGCAGCCTCCCTGTGTTTGTTTCTATGTATAAGATAGAGCTGCTTTGACTCCGTGTCTTGGTAGTGTGGCCTAATGTTGTAGGTGTCCTGTAGGGTTCAGTGGCACAGCCTCCCTTATCTCCCAAGCTGGGTACTCAAGGCACACCCTTCAAGTGGGCCGAGTACACCCTCCTCTTGCAGTTGAGTCTTGGTTGCTATTGGCAGGTCAATAGCAGAGATTTGCCCAGGCAAATCAGCTGCAAGTACTGGCTGTGACCACTTACCAATGTCCTCCGCCCTCTGTGGAGGATCAGCTGTGTGGGGCCAGGGTGATGGTGATCTGATATGGTCTGTAGCTGTCCACAGGGTACACTGCCCCTGGGGTTTCCCCGGGTGGTGGAGGCCTAGATCAGTCCCCACCTGTGTTTTGTCCTGGACCACCCTGCCTGAGTTATAAAGTAATCTGAGATAGCTGCTATTTGTGCTGGGCTTAGAGATAGATTCCCAGGTGAAGCCTAGCTGTGAATCTAGGCTGGCTGCTGCTAGTGCTGGGCCTGGGGCTCAATGAGGCCAGCTGTTGCTTGTTTGAAAGGATTTAGGAAGTTGTGCAGCCATAGCCAAGACCAGCCATTCATATGGAAAAGCAGCTTGAGTGGGCCTGTAAATTGGGTGGGGCGGAGCCTCTGGGGATCTCCAAGGCAGTTCAAACAGTGTTAGCCACATTGACAGAGTCTCAGATATGACACCAGCTTGCCAGCTCTGTTGGGGGAGGGCTAAGAAAGGCACAATGGCCTCTTCTTGCCTTGATTCCAGACATTTTAGTTCCTCCCTTTATGCTATTGGTGCCTTTCAAGCTGCTTCCCCAGGGCTGGAGCTCAGAGGGAGTCAGAGTGAGTCCATGTATAGGTTCTTTAAGAACTGCTTGGGGCTCCAGCAGTTTCTTTCACCACCTCAATCCCTGCTGGTTTTTGCAGGCAGAAGTTGTGGGGCCTTATCTTCCTCGTACTGGAATCTTGGGCTGGGTAGCGGGGAGGCCTGGTGTGGGCCTGGGACTCCTGGTTCTTGAGATATCCCTCTTTAATTTTTGTCCACCGCACGTGGGTGAGAGACCAGCTCTTTCCATGTCTGCGCCCCTCCTACCAGTCTGGATGGATGTGGTTTAATTCTGTAGTTGTCAGACTTTCATGCAACTTGATTTTTGTTGGTTCTGAGTGATGGTTGTTCTATATTTTAGTTGTAATTTTGATGTGGTTGTGCGAAGAGGTGAGCCATGTCTGCCTATGCCACCCTTAAGTTAATATTCTTGATTAGAGACCAGTCTCACTTCCCCATTGTCATCCATCCATAGCAGCTGTAGCCAGTAGAGTGGATAAAGTAGGTGGTTAGGTGGGCTTCAACATAATTTTGTCTCATAAAAACTAGTGCTTTATAAATTTGAGCCTGTGCCATTTAGGGATCATTATACATCTTATCGTGGGAGGGACCTGGCCCTACATCATCCACTTGCTTTGTGTTCACTGCCCACTCCTCACCTTTGTGAGTGTTCTCCCAGGGCTTCATGGGGCTTGTGGTACCCTGGGTGTTAGGCCTGTCGTTGGAAACCCCCAGGGTTGTTCATGGACCCTAGTCAGCCCTGCTTCCTAGTAGAAACTAAGCACATGTTTAGATGAATGAGTGAGTGGCACACTCACAGTGAAGCCTGTGTGGGCCTGACTTGAATAGAGCTCTGCCTGTGGTGGCCTGGTGACCCTCTCCACTTTGACTTTCTTATCCGTAAATCGTGTGTCTCACATGGTCACACTCCAAGGCGTCAGCTTCTTCTCTGAGAGATGGTTCTTAGTTCCCACCTGTATGGTGGTGGGCTTACTGCACTGTGAGCACCAGACAGGTGAGAAATAAGAAGGGCTTGTGGCACTGTTGACAGGGATTCTGCAGTGGTTTGGGATCTTGTTGTACAAGAGAGTCTCTCCTTGAAGACCTGGTTCTCTGTTCTTGGAGTAAACCCGCTTTTGTCTTTTAGTTTAGCAGTTCTAGGGGGGTTGGGGCTCTTGGGATTAGGATTGTTTTGTTTTGGGTTTAAAAAAAATCCTGCCTTTTAAAAAATATGAAGGTAAAATTTACATAACAAAATTTACTCTTTAACTATTTTAATGTGTAAATTAATTGGCATTTATAGCCCTGGCTGGTGTGGCTCAGTGGATTGAGTGCCAGCCTGCGAACCAAAGGGTCACCAGTTTGATTCCCAGTCAAGGCACATGCCTGGGTTGCGGGTCAGGTCCCCAGTACGGGGCGCATGAGAGACAACCACACATTGATGTTTCTCTTCCTCTCTTTCTCCCTCCCTTCCCCTCTGTCTAAAAATAAGTAAACAAAAAATCTTTAATTGGCATTTATACATTCTCAACGTTGTATAACCATCACCTCTAATTCCAGAACATTTTCATCACCTCAAAAAGAAAACTATACTCCATTACCATCCCTCTTCAACTCCTCACCTCTGTGCTGCCCAGGGCCCTAGCAACTACTGATCTACTTTCTGTCTCTATGGATTTGCCTGTTTTGGGCATTTCACATATACTGTGTAGCCTTTTGTGTCTGGCTTCTCTCACTTAGCATGTTTTCATATAGTTCATTCACACTGTGACATGAATCAGAACTTCATTCCTCTTTATGGCTAAATAATATTATGTGGATGGACCACATTTTGTTTATCCATTCATCTGTTGATGGACAGTTGGGTCAGTTTTACTTGCTGACTGTTGTGAATAATGCTGCTTTTAACATTTATGTACAGGTTTTTGTTTGAATACATGTTTTCACATCTCTTGGATATATACCTGGCAGTGGAATTTCTGGGTCATACGGTAATTCTGTACTTAACTTTTTGAGGAACTGCTAGACTTTTCCACATCGTTGCACCATTTTACATTCCCTCCAGTAATGTATGAGTGGTCCAGTTTCTCTACATCCTCACCAATATTATTTTCCAGTTAAAAACATTAAAAAAAAAATCATAGCCATCCTAGTGGATGTGAGGTGTTATCTCATTGTGGTTAGATTTGCAGTTCCCTGATGATTAGTGATGTTGAACACTTTCTCATGTATTTATTGGCCATTTGTGTATCATTGGACAAATGGCTATTCAACTCCTTTGGCCACTTTGGAATTGGGTTCTATCTTTATTGTTGAGTTGTAAGAGTTCCGTATATATTCCTGACACTAGACTCTTATCAGGTATATGGTTTGCACATATTTCCTCCTTTTCTGAGGGTTGTTTTTTCACTTTTTTTGTGTTCTTTGCACAAAAGAGTTGAATTTTGACGAAGTCCTATTAATCTTTTATCCGTTTATTGATATTGTGCTTTTGATATCATATCTAAGAATTGTTGCCAAATCCAAGGTCATGATTCACTTTTTTATATTTCCTTCTAAGAGTTTTATAATAGGTTTAGCATTTCAAATTTAAGCCTTTGACCCATTTTGGGTTAATTTTTATATAATGTGAAGTAGGGTGTTTTTTGATCATTATCTTTTCTATTGGCATGAAGACATTTGGCTTATTTAACTAGGAATGGGAGGGTGATAGCTAGGAATTCTAAAAGTACTTTTTTCTCATCTTTTTTTATTTTTAAATCCTCACCTGAGGACATTTTTTCATTGCTTTGAGAGAGAGAGAGAGAGAGAGAGGAAGAGAGAGAGGGGAAGGGAGAGAGAGAAACATCGATGTGAGAAAGAAACATTGATTGGTTGCCTCCTATATGTACCTGGACCAAGGATTGAACCTGCAACTTAGGTTTGTAACCTGACCAGGAACCAAACCTGCTGCAACCCTTCAGTTATGGGACGACACTTCAACCAGCTGAGCCACACGAGCCAGGGCTCTCGTCTTTTTTTTTTTTTTTTTACTCCTCTCATCTTTTTAACACATGTATTGAGCACCATTCGGTTTTGGGCCCTGAGATGGTAGTACAGAACAAAGAGGTGTTCCCTTTTCTTGTGGGGGTGGGGCGGGGCACACAAAGAAAGATGAGTAAGTAGAATGTCAAGTGGTGATGAAGTGGGAAAGGGGCATGTGTGGAGGGGAGATACATGTCATTTTGCTGTCTTAACTGAGACTTGAAGAAAGAGAGCTTTGTACAGACACCTGGGGTAAGAACCTTCTAGGAAGTGCAAAGGCCCTGGTGTGGGAATGAGCTTGGCTCTCAGAGCAACAGCCAGGATGTAACTGTGACCAGAGCTGAGAGAATGGGGTTGAGGGGTTGGGAGGGAGCACAGGATAGTGGGAGGTAACGTCAGAGAGGCCGATGGGATTTTTAGGCTGGGTTGAGGGCCTTGCTTTTTACCTTTAGTAGCATGTTTTACAAAAGGATTACTAATGTGATACTCTCCAGCTTATTAGCTTGGCAATTTCCTGGAGGTTGGTGTAGGTGTCCAAAACCAGAACAACCCCTGCCCAGGGGAATATTTACACTTAGAATGTGGAGGGGAAAGATGGGGCCTCTGTTTTAGTTCTTAGAGTTGTGTGGAAAGTGCTGTGACAACTTTTTTAGCCCATAGCTTCATTGAGACCAGAAACTTGCTTTAGTCCTAAAAGTAGCTTACCCTGCTGGCTCCAATCCTCCTGGGGCAACTGAGGGCTTTGACACCAAAAAAGGACATGTGCAGGGAGGAGCTTGATGAAGGAAGCCTCAGCAGGGCCTCTGGGCAGGGCAGTCGAGTTATAACATTGCTGGGTGCCCTGATGAAAATGACAACAAATGCACACCTGTTCCCCCACTTTCCACTCATGTCTCTTCCTTGGAATGGAGAAGGCTTTTGTGGCTCTTCTGGAATTTTCCGTGCAGAACTTCCCGGCCATTTCCAGCCCTTGGAGGCCTCAGTGGAGCTGACGGTCTGGGCTGTTCTGCACTGGGCCCTGAGGGAGTCAGCCTTGGAAGAATTAGGGCCTCCCATTTTGTGATGTGACACCGTTGGGCACATTGCAGATGTGGAAATGGCAGGCGTTAACCCTTTGTGGGCCACAAGACTCACAGCCCATGAGGCAGCTGGGAGAGAACAGAGGGCCGATCCTTTCCCTTGAGTGGGAAATTCAGCCAGCTAGTTCTCACAGTGACATATTCTGCACCAGGGGGACTCCTGGTCACCATTTCCCTGTGGGCATTTAATATTATTCACATTCCCTTTTATAGGCGGCTCCTCTGTTTCTGTGCTTTGTGCTCCTCCAGCAGCATCTGTTTCTGTGGGGCTGCAGGGTTGGGATTTGGCCACAGTCCAGTGGCTGTTGGAGACTGAAATGCCCACCTGAAGTGGCCCCAAGTGGGAGGCAATAGGTGCTTACTAAGCACCTCTGAGATGATAAACACTAAAACTAAGTCCTTATCTCCAGTGTGAGCCTGGGGGAGCCTAGTGACAATTTTAAAGACACTTTCTAGCAGTTTCTCCCCGTCTTAACATGTGATCAGTGTAGGTGCACTTTCTTCCACTGAATGCCACAACTTAGAGGTGAAGGCAGGATTTTGTCTCATGTCACTGGGAAAGGTGCTCAGAAGCCAATGCATAGGGCCGCAGTGCAGGCAGAGCTAAGTGGGATCCACGTGACTTGTGTGGTCAGTGTTTGCTGTTTTCAGAGTTTTCAGGAGATCATTTGTTTTGGCGGGGGTGGGGGGAGATTAAAACATAACCCCCGTACAATATCCCTGGAGGAGCTACACTTTCTCTAGTTTTTTCCGTATGACTCCAAGTAGGGATCCTGTTGAGGTCAGGGGACCTGGATGTCCCAGGGTGAGTTTGAGTACCCAGGTGCAGCCATCACAGGGCTGGTGGTTACTGTGGCACGAGCCTCTCCAAGGGCAGTGACTGTGGGTTTCCTGGAGATGATTTGTCCTGAAGCTGGCTTTGTTCCCAAACACTGCTGGGATGAAATACTCCCCGGGCCTTCTCCACTGTGCAGTCTTCATGGGATTTGCATTGAGGAATCTGAAGGGGTTTTCTCTTTAAAATGTTGATGGTCACTACTTGAGTACATTAAAATGTCTGCTGTCCAGGTTAATTTTGTTCAATAGATTAAAAAAAAAACACGTTAATTCAGAGGCATTATTTACAAATCTTCCACCTTAAACAAATCAGATTATAAATATGGGCTTATTTGTATATGTGAATGCTGGAGGTACCAACTCTTTTTTTTTTTTTTTTTTTTAAGATTTTATGTATTTATTTTCAGAGTGGGGAGAGAGAGAAACGTTGATGCACGGCAGAAACATTAGTTGGTTGCCTCTTGTATGCCCCACACCAGGGACCCAGCCTGCAACCCAGGCATGTGCCCTGACCAGGAATCAAACCAGCGACCTTTCAGTTCACAGATCAGAACTTAATCCACTGAGCCACACCAGCCAGGGCTCCCTACAGTCTTAATGACCTACATTGCTGGGTGTTTCTTGAACCTAGGAGTGAAGGTAACTGGGGTAGGATGGATGTCTTGGCCTGACTCTACCCTGGATATGACCCCTCTACCCCACCCCTATGGTGATGGGCTTATATTTGATGACTCATCAGCATTTCAGATTGAGTACAGTGTTTGGGCAACGTAGGATGTTAGAAGTCCCCTATGAGGAGGCTGAGATGCTCCTGAACTTACCTAACCTTCCCTTTTGACTCCTACTTCTGGGCTGAGCACTGCACTTGCGAGTGGTCTTTCTTCCTGGAAGTCTTAGGTAGAGAGCACCTATGGGGGCTGAGGGCAGAGAGCTAGCCTGAAGAACACGCCATGCTCAGATGGACTTATTTGATAGAGTGACTAGAGGTACTTTGTTTAAGTCGTGTGCACACACGTGTCTTAAAAAAAAACACAGTTGTTAAAAGTTTTGATTAAGGATTATTTTATTTGGTTGGTATCATCTGCTTTTCTTGAAGATGGGTTTTCATGTGCCTGTATATTTGTGCCACTTCACCTTTTCTACTACCATTTCTTCCTCCCTTTTTTCCTCTCTACAAATTCAGATACTGCCCCAGCACAAATGAAGCCTTTCTAGGTTCTTCCTCTCTTCCTCTGCAGCAGCAGGTGGACTCCTTTTCTGCTGTCAACTTGAATTAAAATGGTTATTGGCACTCACATCTCAGAGCCCTTACTGGGTCTATGCTCACATGAAGGTGGGGACCCTGAGCTGCCCCTCCAACCCTCCACAGAGGAGGCACCCCCAGGTCACTGGCTCCTTGGAGGTCACTGTTCGGCACAGGATCAGTATTTGTCAGGGGCCCGTTGGTGTCCGCATCCTACTGGGTCAGGTGGGCCATGAACTTCGAGATGGGGTGTCCTAGGCCCTGAGTAACAAGCACCTTGTGCTGCAGAGGTCCCCTTCTAGGTTCACACCGTCACTCAGATAAACAGTGACAAACAGTTCTTTGCTTTCTCTGGAAGCTTAAATTATTTTGTGCATGAACAAAGTCATAAAAATGAGCGTAGTTGAGCTGTTAGTGATTTCAAAACCTCTGCTGCTCCAGTCAAGTGCAGAATTATCTGTGGGTTGAAGTGACAGAAGTACACGGGGATTCACACCAGACCCTGCAAAGCTCTGGGTTCCTTCACGTGATTTAGAAGTTAGTGATCCTGGCCCCTGTGCCTAATCTCATGTTCATACCTAATGGTTTTCCCCTCTGTTGAGACAGGTGGATCAGGAGCTGAGTGGACACTAATCACCCATAAGAACTGCTATTCTTTTGTGTGTGTGTGTGTGTTTTTTTAAGATTTTAATAATTTATTTTTAGAGAGGAAGGGAGGGAGGAGAGGGAGACAGAAGCATTGATGTGAGAGAGAAACATCGATTGGTTGCCTCTCGCATGTTCCCCTACCAGGGACTGAATCCATAACCCAGGCATGTGCCCTGACCAGGAATCGAACTGGTAACCTTTCACTTTGCAGGACATTGCCCAGACAACTGAGCTACACCAGTCAGGGCAAGAGCTGCTGTTCTTTGCTCAGAATTGAGCAGCTAAGAAAGACCTTTTCTGAGGTAATTGAGCAAGATTCGGAAGTGGGAGGAGGGGATGAAAACTGCATGTGTGTGAGGGTGCATGTGTCTATGTGAGCATGCATGAGTTTGGGTATATAAGTATGTGTATTTGTGTGTGTGGTGCAAGATTGCTTGGTGTTTACTTAGCCTGGTGTGTTGCATCTTTGGGGAGCAGGGAGGTGTCTGTTGATGACCCAGTTTCCTTTATGTGTCCTCTGTCGATAGGGTGTCCACTGAGTGAGGTCACATGCTCCCAAGTCTGAGCACCATGTTTCTTGTCCCTTTCCCTATCTATTCACTGCTTTTGGCCTCCCTGCAACCCAAAGCCATGGAACCATGGCTGTTGGAAGTGGACCACGAGCTTGCCCACCTCATGAGAAGCCTTTAAAAAGCAGCTGAGCCCCTTCAATAGGACAGGAGAATTGGTTACATGTCTCATTTTTGTAAAGTGGCTGTCCACCCGAGGGGCTGTGTTGGCTTCTGTTTACAGGCAGAAGTTTCAGAAAACCTGTATCAAATCCCCAGGTCCAAGGAGCCCCAGTGTAAAACCAAGAGGGCGCCACCAGGTTGGGGGTGAAGTGCCCACCAGCCAGACCCACCATTAATGTAAATGTCAGCAGAATTAAAGGACTGAGGTGCTGACCAGGTGCAGGCTGAGCCCCAGGAAAATTCTCAAGACTCTCCTGCTGTTTCCAGGCTGGGCTGTGGAACTGTAGTCATAGGCAGAATATACTGGGTGTGAATTGTGATTGTTCAGAGATTTTGGGATAGGCCAAAATCTCTTTTGGCCATCTATGGGATAGGCCAAAGGGTGCCAGGGTTATGATGGTGCCGCGGTCTGCCCTGGAGTGGGACATTTGGGGACAATTTGGTGTGAGTCTGCATCCAGATGGTTCTCTCCTTCACATCAGGTAAAGCACTCTTAGGTTTTCCCTGACACAGGTGAGTCCTGGTTATCTGTGGTCCTGCAGGGCATCCCCATGGCCTCCCAGGTCTCCAGTGAGTCCACCCCATTGTGTTTGATCCACACTTGACATCCCTGCTCAAACTTGCCTCCATCAGTGAGGCTTCTCCTGCCCCAGCTTCCACCCTACCCCCCTTTCACCCATCAGGTTCTCTTCTCAGCTCCTGTGCTGCTCCTTAGAGCTTTGGCCCAATGCTCAGGCACGTGTGTTGAGGAACTGCTTGTTTCTGTAACTGGGTTAAAGTTTCATCCGCTGCAGTAATTGAGTTTATAGCACATAATTTTCTCCTGCGAGGGACCTATTTGTCTTGAGAGTGTGTAGGGCTTTTAGGGTGGTATAAAATTGACCTTTAGTGAGACAGGCTGACCCTGCAGTGAGCTGTGTACACTAGGTACTTTTTGAAACTAAATTTATTTTGATTTGCCGAAGGGCTAACCATGAGTACTGGGCTCAGATTGAATTTACATGTTCAAGTCCTTTTTTTTGAAACCTATTATTCCCTATAGTTCTACCGTAATGCTTGTTTTGGAAAAGCAGATTTATTCCAACACTGTTGATGTATTAGGGCACAGTTGGAGAATGACACACACATTGTGTTTGGTTATGTGTGATTTTGTCCCAGAGAAATGCTGGGTTATCTGGTGACCTATTTTGATAAATAAAGTTTGACTGGGACACAGCTATGCCCATTTGAGGACATACTGGTACAGAAGTAGAACTGAATAATCGGGACAGAGACAGAATGGCCCACAGAGCTGAAAATACTGTATTTACTTTGTCCTTTTAAGAAAAAGTTTACTCACTCCTATACCAGATAAATCCAGAAGACTTAAAAGGGCACCTGCTGGTACACAGAATCAAAATGCCCATACCTGAGACGTACCAGCCCTCCTCCGGACACACCCATCCCCTTCTGGAGTCAGGTAGCCTTCTGCCAGCTTGTCAGAGTAACTCAGAAACTGCAGCTGTCCACAGTCAAAGCACATTCAGTTCTTCCCAGGGGAGGAGTCAGGCTTCAGGTAGCATTTGTGTATTGTTTTTTAAGATTTTAGAGAGAGGAAAGGAAGGAAAAAGAGAGGGAGAGAAACATCAACATGTGGTTGCCTCTTGCGCATCTCCTACTAGGGACCTGGCCCACAATCCAGGCATGTGCCCTGACTGGGAATCAAACCAGCAATCCTTTGGTTTGCAGACCAGCACTCAATCCACTGAGGCATGCCAGCCAGGGCACATTTGTGTATTTTTTTGGCTGTTGAACATGCTGAATTTAAAATCAGGTTCCTGTCTTTTTTTTTTTTTTGGTAACTGATGGAGTGCTGTGCACCTAACTGCATTGTTCCCATAAGCACTATGTTTCTGTTGCACAGTGCACCAGCAGAACTTACTGTACCTTGAAAGCAAATAGCAAAGGAGGTGTGGTCCCACTAATGATAGTCCATAAGGCTGTAATTGCTTAGTAGTTCACCTGGGCCCTATGTGATGAGAGGTGAAGCCCACTCCCCCACATGAGGAGCTCTCAGTGTCCTTTGGAAACCTTGAGTCTGGGTGGTTGACGGGGTGTTTCGATGGACATTGCCTGGGGGAGCAAGGCCTTTCGTACCCAGCACTGTCCCACCCACTTGCTCTGTGACCTCCACCTGCCTCAGATTCCCCACCTGTAAAACGGGAGCTGGTGCCCTGACCTGTGTGGCTCAGTTGGTTGGTGTCATCCTGCAAACCAAAAGGTTGCTGGTTCAGTTCCCTGTGGGTTTGGTCCCTCATCGGGGCGTGTATGAGAGGCAATTGATGGATGTTTTTCTCTCTCTCCCTCCCTTCCACTCTCTCTAAAAAATAAAAATCTTTTTAAAAAGGCGGGGGGCTATGGTGGTAGCACTCACCTTGCAGGTGGTTCTGAGGCTCCTCCGAGATGATCCCTGTTGGGTAAATAATGTAAGAAGAGCCTACATTTCTGTTAACAGGGGAACAATCAGCCTGTGTCAAGATATGAGAATCCCAGTATTGAAAGGGGACCTGAAGTGTCTGATCCAGGTACCCCACTTCCCAAACGCCTGTGTAAAATCTTCATTTGTTCATTCATCATATGTTTGCTGTGCACCTACTGCGTGGCCAGCACTTTTCTAGGATTAGGAACATACCATGAACATTGATGCCGACACCTTGCTGCCTATTACCTGGTGGGTGGTGATAACGTCTGAATACAGGGGGCTCATATCTTCCCATTCAGGTCAAATCTTAATTCTCTCAGGCATGGCAGCTGTTGGATGCATTTGAGGATGGCTGTTAATTCTTCCTCACTGGCATGTGCATCATTTTAGTGCCACCACGTGATTGTTACTCTAGATGAAAACAGAACATTTAAACATAATTTACAAAAGGTCTTTAGACCGTGTAGTGGAATGGTTCACAGTGGACAGAGAGCTTGTGAGAGTGCCAGATAGGGGAGTGTGGACCTGGGTTCCAGGCCCAGATCCTTAGATCATGTAGACTTGGATTTCCCCACCTCGTGGGGTGGTATGCCTGTCCTCTTGTGAACACTTAAGCTCTGGGTGAGTGGCAGGTGTCACCCCCAGCTGTGTGGGTGTGCCCCTCCCCTGGACTGCTGCAGGGAGAGTCTCCCCAAGATCTTCTCAGTCTGTGCTTTTGAAGTCTCATGTAGCTTCTCCCAGGTATCTGGACCCTGGACCCTCCTGATGGTGTAAAAGAGAGGAAAATGCCTGTATTGCTGGAGTGTCTTTTAAGTTTTCAGACCACTAAGGGTTAAGATCCCAGCTTTAGTCAGTGAGTACAGTGAGACTTAGTTCTCCTTTTGAGCAAACCTTTAGCACAGGACTTGCTCTGGCTCCCTTGTTCTGCATAAGATTGTCCCTATTCAGCAGCTTGTCCCATGTTGTTCACCTGTCTAGACCACCTCCCTGTATTCCCGTTCCTACCTTGGCCTCAGTCTGTGGGGCTCTGTCTTAGTACACTTACCTTACTGTCAGAGTGCAGGAGTTTTAATGAAAGCACGTGACTTACTTGCTTCATTTGCCCTGTAGGGCATCCCCAGGAATCATACACTTCATGATGCTAATTTATAGAAATGTAGGTTTAATTCAGTAGCAAGTACTAAAACCCATAGCGTTTGCCCTACTCTGAAAATGAAGATAAATGGCAACCCTGGCCAGTGTGGCTCATTTGGTTGGAGCTTCATCTTGTGGACTGAGGGGTCATGGTTCTGTCCCTGGCCTGGACACATGCGCAGGTTGCAGGTTCAGTCCCTGGTCAGGGTGCGTATGAGAAGGTGGCCAGTCGATGCCCCTCACCCTCTTCTCTCTATGAAAACAGTGAAAAAGTGTCCTCAGGTAAGGATAAAAAAAGAAAAAAGATGAATGGCAAAGAGAAGTTTCTACCGTGGAAGAGTTTAGCATTGAGCCAGGAGGAGAGACGAAGCCATTGAGTTGTGTGGGGTTGTTGCTGCTGTGAGCAGTCCTGGTAAGGGACTGTGGGCAACATGGGCCCTGGCAGAGTGAGCCCACACTAATGCTGTGTCATGGCGGCCCCTCCCATCAGCTAGTGGCCCAGGTAGGAGGTGTGCTATGTGTCTGAGCAAGGGGTCGCATGTACTGCCTAGAGCTCTGGAGTCATTGAAGTGACAGAGAAGGTAGACTTTTAAGCTGCATAGACATTTGCCAGTAACAAGTGGGAGAGTGGCAGCAGTGACCCCTCTCAGCCCACTAAGGTTCTATGTTCCTCTTGTGCTCTTGGTTCCACCTGTTGTAGGAGCCAGCCAAGTGCCCTCCCTGCATCTTAGGTGCCCTCCTGGCCAAGCGCCATGGAGGGCAGCACCTCCCTCCCCATGGGGACTTTTCCTCTTGCCCACCCCCCAACACTTAACCTCTTCAGTTCTCAGCCTCTGAAGGTAACTGTTACTTTATCTAGCTTTCTTTTTATCTTCGTTTTCTTTTAATACAAGACTAATACATCATCATTGTTGGGAGAAATAATTTAATACAGAGAGTGAAAGTTTCTTAATAATCCACTCTTCAAAGCTGAGTGCTATAGATTTTAGCCCCATTTCTTTCAGTTTTGATTTTGGTAAACTTTCAGTATTTTTTTTCCTGCAGATTACAAACACTTTTAAACTATGTGAATGGCATTATACAATTGTGCAAGGTGATTTTCTCATTCAGGTTATTTCTGACATCACTCTGTGTCTTTTCACATAGCATGTCTGTGAGCTATGGATGGAGAATCTTAGGCTCAGAGAGTGACAAGATCCCCCTGCCAGCTCCTTGAGGCCCTGCATCTTCTCTGCTGTATCCAGTGGTACGGGCTGGCTGTCAGGTCATCTTTCTTGTTTCCCAAGTTAAATTTAATTCCTTGTACTCGGCTTAATGGGCTTTGAAATTGTAGGTGAGAGCTGGCATTTTTGGTGTGAGTTCCTTCCAGAACACAACCACCACATCTCTGCCATTGTCACTCAGAGATAGGTGTCAGGAAGTGGCTCAGGCCTGGAGCAGAGTAAGATCTGTTCTGGAAGGGAAGACCAAAATGTAGCCTAGCTCTTCTCCCCTGACCCCTCCCCAGGCACCTGGGTTTGACTCTCAAGGACCTGGGGAGCCTGTGAAGGGTATACACAGAGTGCAGGATTCAGCTTTGGAAGCCTCCTCAGGCTGCTGTCTTGGGGAGGGTGGATGGGGTTCCTTGGTCTAAGCAAGAGACCAGGGAAGCCATGCAGAGGTGGCACAGCCCCAGTCCTGGGACCACTAGGGTGCAGAGACCCACCTATGCTGTGTGTCAAGACTGTGGAGCTTGGTAAGTGGCTGGTGAGGCTGACATGCAGATCCTGTTGTCACCCAGCCGAGCGTCGGTTGCTTCATTGACCCTTCTTCCTTCCTGACAGGAAGAGGTGCCCTGCGCTGCCCCATGTGCAGGCAGGCCTTCACCTGTCAGCAGATGCTCCTTGGCCTCTCTGTGTAGGTCTGGTAGAGAGCTCATGCTCAGTGTACCTGAAGTACCTCCACTGCCAACCTTCTTATCCCAGAACTGCTCCTTCCCCATCTCAGAAAATCAGTTTCTCCTTTCCAGTTGCTCAGGCAAAACCCAGCAAAACAGAGCAATCCTCTCTCACCTCGTGTGCAGCTGTTGGAATGTTGTGGTGTCTGTATCCTCTAAGGTACAACCCAGCATTTGGTCGTGTCTCTCTACTGCCCCGTCCCCTTCCTGTCCTGAGCCACAGGATACAAAAGCTCCTAGTCCCCAAATCAGCCAGATGATCCCTTAGAACAAATTGTATCCCCCTGTGCTCCCCCCGAGGTTAGTCCACACTCGGCACTTTCCTCGTGCCTCCTCTGCTTACTGCCTTCTCTGGGCTGTGGAAAAAATACCCCAAGTCCACTTTTCAGTGTATTGGCTCTGTCACTTCTTTCAAGCACATATTGCTAAGTGCCACTTTCCTCATGTACGAAAGAGTATTGCTCGAGTAATTCTGCTGGTATGTTAGTAGCAGAGTAGTATAAATAGTCCATATAGTGTCTGTTTACTTTTTTTTTTTTTTTTTTACTGACCTGTGTACCCAAGCTGAGCCACTTGCTTTCTGTTGGTCTCCCGAGTCCTGTTGAAAAATTCTGCTTCCTGCTGCAGCATAATTCACCCTTTTGGAGTTGTTTTAAAACAGGTTTTCCTCTGAAGTTTTCAGACCAGTTAGATGGTGGAATTTTATTAAAATAAAGCAACTTTTGGTAGAGGCAGTTGAAATTTGTGTCTGATCCAAAGCCCCATGTCAGCATTCTCCCTGGAACTGAGAGGCCCCATCATCCTGGGTTCAGTCTGTGCTGTGCCTTTGTAGCGTCTAGTGTGGCTGAAACCTGCCCTTCTTGGCTGAGGAAGACCTGGGCTGCATCCTGCCACCTCCCCCGGCCCAGCCAGGTTGGAGGACAGGACACATCAGAACAGGGTTGTGTTTGGAGAGTGAGAAGGAGGGGCTGAGGCCACCTGGGTTTCAGCCCTGTTCCCTGTGTAGCAGTCTGCTCCTCAGTTAGCCTTGGGCCCTGGTGGCCTCATCTGTATAATGGGCATGCTGCAGCCTAAACCTGCCCTTCTGGCAGCAGCCGGCAGCCAGCACAGAGTCCCATCAAGAGGGAGCTGCTCTCTGTATTTCCTGAATGAATGGCTCTGTGGTAAAACTTCTGTGGTCACTGCTTCCCCTTCATTTTCCTCCCCTCACTTCCCAGGAATTCTGAATCTGATTCAAATTTGCCAGCTGGGGCAATCCAGCTTCTTCACCTGCTCTTTTGAAAATATTCTAAATGCACCTCCTCGCTGCCTTTTGCAGAAATCAGCAGTCATACTTCATTCCACAAGGCTGGTTTCTTCCTGAAACTTGGTCACCATCCCTTGAACCTGTGGGGCTGTGGCCACCAGCTTTGATGTGCTAGCAGCATTAGCCCTTCCCCTGAGAGGAGGAGCAGCTACTTACCAGCACATGCCCTCGCCAGAAGCAAGGCCCCAGGGGCCAAGGATTGGCCATAGCAAGCCCCGCTGGGCCCTAAGGCGAGCTGCTTGGCTGTGGAGGAGGCCTCATCCCCATGGTAGGCCCTGCCCTCTCTAGCTGTGCTTGCCTTTTGTGTGGTGGGTGAGGGTTTCAGCAGGTTCCCCCAGAGTGGCCTACAAGAGGCACGGACTAGGCCATTGGTTCTGAGCCTGGGGTTGGCAGTGTTCCAGCCCTTGGGCTTCAGAGTGAGTTGTCCTGACACTGTGCACACAGCACAAGCCTGTGGATTCCCAGACCTTCTACAGGGGTGGAGGGAGCGGCCCTGTGGGTGTGAGGCTTTGCTATGGCACCTCATAATTTGCTTGTTTTATACCAGTGATGATGAAGTGAGGCTATTTGGCACCATTCTGGTCACCTGGCACCTCACCATTCTGGTCACCTGGCACCCAGTGATCTTGTTGGCCCACCCTTGTCTGTGGGCAGTTGGGAAAAAGGACTTCACACGGGTTCTGGGATTTATGTGAGTTAAGTATCTCACGAATAAGATTTTGGTAATTACTTTGTGAGAAGAACTCCCCCCAACCAGGTTGGAGCAGAAGTGGAGAAGCATGGGTGCTCTCCATACAGGATTGGGCGACAGTGCATCATGCAGTGGGGGGTACATTCTCCATATCCACCTGGGACCCATTACCCTCACCCCCAGTGGGCACCAGCCCAGACTAGGAACTTGTCCTTCAGGGACAGAATTTCCTCAGACTCCAGCAGGGGCCCTCCTTGCCTGAGATCCTGGTATCCCCTCATCTTCCACCTAGCAGGCCCCTCCTGAGTCCTGGGGGTACACCATACCTGTTGGCCTAGGCGGCTGCAGAATCCTCCTTTTGTCCAGTTCCCAGATGTTTGAGAAGCTCCTGTTTCGGGCTCTGCTCAAAGGAAAGATGATCCACCCCTCCCACAATGACAGACACTCGGGGCAGTGACTTGTCTGCAGTCTCATGGGGAGACAGAATGGACAGACTCAGTGAGCAGGCTGAAGGAGTTTGTGGTCAAGACATGTCAGAAAAAGAAACCTAGCACTTTAGTCTAAGAGGCACATGTGAGCATCCCTTGCTTCCCTGTGGGGCAGTGAGGAGGTGACAGGGAGGTAGATGAGGGATTGGGGAGGTCTGGGTAAGAGCAGGGGTGTGGGGGTTGTATGGAGGTGGCTGAGGCCAAGCGGTTGCTACAGGGTAGACTGCAGTGTAGGCCGGGATGCCAGGAGGGGTTGGGGCAGAGGGAGGCCAAGCCATAGCGAGTAGCTCTGCCCTCCATCTAGATGGAGCAGGAAACACCCCAGGGGGCCATGGGGAGACCTGCTCCGTTCAGTCCTTTGGGCTGCCTGTAGGAGCAGGTGTCAGTACCATGCTGGTCTAATATGTGTGCAGAGGGGCCACTCTGCCTCCTGTGCCAGGAGTGAGAAGCAGCTGTTCCCATGTTCCTTCCTTTCATTCTAAGTCCACAGTAGGGCCCATTGGGGCAGGGCCTCCTTTAAGGATGTTTCCAGTGAGTCAGCTCAGGACTGTGTTCTATATATGATGACATGACCCTTTTGTTGTCCTGTGCTGCCCCCGGCCTCCCAGAAGGTGGGCTCTGGGACTGGGTATGCCCAGCCCTGTCCAGAACAGGCCTCCTGGGGTATTCACTGGTGAGGGGACTGAGTCACTGGGTGCCCTGCCTGCATGGCCACAGACAGAGCCGGGAGGCGTCGGGTGTAAGCACACCACAGGTGTGAATTGGGACTCTGAGGGGTTCACATGGTGCTTTTCCCCCTGGCTGAGTGTTGGTGGACATGGCCGCTGAATGTCCTGAGGAAAACTGGCACTTGGGGAATTCTACTAGAGCCTGGCAGCTACATTCCTTTCTGTCCCCTGGTGAACTCTCACAGTCTTCTTTCTGGTGTTCTGCCCTGTTGGAACATTGAGACCCAGACTTGGTTGTGAAATGCCTGCAGCCTCCCTTCAGACAGACATCACTGCTTGTCCTCCCTCCTGTCTCTGTGAGGGTTAACTGCACTTCAGCTTGTTGTCTGGAACCGGTTCAGACTAGTTTTCTGGAAAGTGCTTTGTCTCTCAGACTGAATCCTGGGAAGGGTCATGTGGAGCCCAGTGATGTCATGGGATCAAAAACTGACTCAGCTGTTTTTTTCTTGTCTTCTTTAAATCAAGATATGTGTGTGCTGCAGGTACAGGGCGCTGGCATCCTGACGGACCAGGCCTTAGCCTATTCAAAGTTTGCCTCACTGGCAGTCAAAGGGTTAAATGTTATCCCCAATCCTCACACCCCTGAGGTGAGCAGGGAGTGAGGAGGCCACCCTCACTAAAGGGGAGAGGAGTCAAGGGTCAGCCCAAGTTTTTGCTGTGCAAGATTGGACCTGGGCGGTGACTTTGCTCCTGGGACAGCTTGGTCCCCTTTCCTGGATTTCAGACACCTCCAGAGAGTTCACAGTTTTCTTCTATTTGCTTTGAGTCTGAAGCACCAAGAATTCCCTTTCTTTCTTAAAAACAGCCACCTTCCATTTTTTCTGTCCAGATCCCTGAGACCTTAGCTCCCCGGGTACTCCATCACTCCTGTCCCAACCTTCCCAGGCAAGTGAAGAAGTGTCCTGACACACTTCGGGGGTCCTACCTGCGTTTGTTGTACCTACGTCTGCCATTGTCATGTGGCGAGGAAAATACTCCAAGCTGACACTGGAAGTTTCTAAGAAGGTAGTAAGCAGCTCTGTTGTGCCAAGTTTAAATGTCTTGTTTTCTTCTTCCCCAAAGTTCAGAATGACTGAAGAAGCATGCCGGACCCGGAGTCAGAAACGAGCGCTTGAACAGGATCCAGCAGAGGATGATGTGGAGAGCAAGAAAATAAAAATGGAGAGAGGATCGTTGGCTTCAGATTTAAACACTGATGGAGACATGAGAGTGACGCCCGAGCCAGGAGGCCCAGCCCAGGGATTGCTGAGGGGGACCGAGGCGACAGCCATGGGCCGAGGCGAAGAGCAGGCAGGTGACGGGCCTGTGGACATGCGCACCTCACACAGGTGAGTGGGAGTGGACAGGAACCAGGACAGGCTCAGGTGTGAGGAGGTGGGCTAAAGGCAGCACCCCCACCCCTGGCCTGCAGAAAGCAGGTTTTTGGTGGTTATCGTGTAGATGGCTGTGGACCTCAGCCCTGGACATTAGTGGCACAGTGCAGGTTTCATAGGAGGGGGAGTAATATCCTCTCTCTGTCTTCCTGCTGTCTGTTCAACTCAGTACTTTGGTTTGCAGGAAAACTTGAGTTTTTCATTTGTTCATACCTTCCTGCTTTTCAGACCTGGGGCTTGGTAAGCCAGGGATTCTGTGCCCTACCCGGGTCTCTTGGCTGCAGGCAGAGCCAGGAGCCCTGCCCAGGGTACCTCTCACACATGCCACCACTCTTCATAGGCAGCTCATCTTGGAGGAGGGGCCACACCGAGGAGAAGTCCTCTGTGGCATGCTCTGTTAGTTTCTCCTTAGTTGATACTGGTTGGTTACTTCTAGAGTAACTTTCCTGTTCTGGCTGGTATGGCTTGATTAGTTGGAGCGTCGTCCCATACACTGAAATGTTGTGGGTTCAGTCCCTGGCCATGGTGCATACTGGAGGCAACCAATCGATGCCCCCCTGCCCCAGCCCACCTTCCTCTCGCTTTAAAAAAACAATGCAAAAATGTCCTTTGGTGAGGATTTTTTTAAAAGTAACTTTACTGATCTTTAGCTTTTGTGAGGCTCTCAAGGAAAAAGTTTGAGAGGCTCTCAAGGAATGCAGTTCGGTGTACTGCCCTATTTCTTCCCTCAGAAACCTTTCCTCCCTGTAAAGAGAAATTCAGCCCTAGCTTCTGCTCCTGCTCCTGCTGTCATGCGTCTCCCCTCAGAGCTCTGGTGAAAGCAGTTCTCCAGAATGTTCACACCCAGGTGTCTCCTGACATTTCACCTTGGGCATGTGGTTGTGGCCACGGCTCCTCCGTGGTCTGTCCCTTGTCTGCCTTGCTGCCTCCCTTTCAGATTCCCTTTCACATCTGTTTTCCCAGGTATGGGTAGAGGGTGAGAGATGTAGAACCGAGGAAACTTGGGGGCTCCTCGCTTTCTTGTGCGTGTCAGCTGAGTACCCCCCTGAGGGGCCTCAGCCTACAGTCTTTGTGTTAAATTCATTTTGGGACCCAGTTTGTTGGCATCCTCATAGTTGAAAATTCTCACCTCCTTGAGATAAATGGGAAAATCCAAACACCTCCTATTGGAAAACCACCTTCGTCTGGGGATAATGGGGTATGCTTTGTGTTTCTGCTACCCAGACAGGCCCTTTTTGTCTGGTTCCGTTTTCTGCAACCCCTGTTCCAAAGCCAGAGGCCTCTTCAAAAATGCGGAAATAAAATTGTAACTCCTTTCCCTCTCCCTGTCTTGGTCCTCAGCAATGTCTCAGAGTTTAAGGATAAGGAGGAACTTGTGTTTGTGGAGATCTCCTGGGTTCCTGGTGTATATTTTTTCTTGTAATCACCATGCTGTTCTGCAGGGCAGGCCAGTGAATTATGAGAGAGAGAGGTTAAATGTTGAAGGAGCTCAGAGCTGAATCTCAAACTCAGATCTTTCCCTACCAAAACCTGGCTACAGCTGGCTTCTGGGCCTCTTGATCTCAGATTTTCCCGACTGTGCCCATTGGCTTCTAAGCCAAGGGCACTCAGACAATGTGAAGTTTTCTGAAGTTGAAGAATAATATCTTTATGACACAATAAAGGACGCAGAGGAGCAAGGGACAGGGATTAACCTAGACACACAGGGTCCTCCTGCAGGACTAGAGATACTCCAGGGCTTCATGAAGCTGTGTGAGTGTGGAAAGAGCTCGGCTTTGGAGGCCAGTAGGCAAATAATTCACAACATGAATCTAGGTGACTATGAGGGTACACTTATTAAAGCTGGGGACTGTGAGATAAGGAAGGGCTCTCCATAGAAGAAGCAACAGCAGACCCAGGCTGAGTTGCCTTAACTCACTGGGAAGTCAGAGAAAAGGGGGCTTTTGGACAGGTTCAGGGGATTAGCCTGGGACAAGCTGTTGCTGCCCATTGCCCCCCTGATTGCAGGTCTCAGGGTCCCTTAGAGTTTAGGAGATATGTTCCTGCTGGGGAAGAAGTGAGGGAAGAAAAGGGGAAAGGGAATGGTGCAGTCTGCTCCCCCCCAGAGGGAGAGCACCTATGTGCTGGGTCCTTTGTCTTGAGTTTTTATTTCTCTCTTGCAGGCGGGAATCTTAGGGGAGATCTCACGGAAGGGTTTAGGAGAATATCCATCAGTTCTCCAGGTGTGTTCTTCCAGGGTTGTAGTCTCCACTGATTGGTCAGTCTTAGTTCTTGCTACTGGTCCTGACGTTACCCACCTAGTTTTGCTGCTTTTCTGGGCCTGGAGCCGAACTGCAACTGAGGCCTATGTGTTATCTCCAAGGAGGTGACCTTCTGTATATGGCTGTAAATTGCTCGGCCATTTTGTTCAGCTGTGGGTCTCAGTTTCCCTATTCCGCTTGTCCTGGCTTACCGGCCTGTCTCAGAATCACATTCCCTGACTGATCCTGGGAAGGTGGTCTTTGTCTGTTCTTCATTTGTGAAATGGGCAGTAATCTCTGCTTTGCAGGTTGGTGGGTGATAGATGTGTACCCAGAATCAGCCCTGGAGTACAGCATGTGGTGAGAGAAAAAAGTGTTGGCAACACAGCTCTTCAGCCATAAGTGTCACTGAAAATAAGATGTCACATGTAGAGCTAGTGTATCCCTGAGTTGCCACACTAAATGTTCTGTCTACAATAGTTCATTGGTGAAGTACAGTCGTGGGTGTTGACAGAACCATAGGATCAAGTTCAGCCCAGAGCCATTCTGGAGTGATTGGCCACAGTTTTTGTGTTAGAAGCAGGCAGTCTTTGGGTCCTCGTTAAGAGTATCTGGCTTTGGACATCACCTGGGAAACTATAACACACACACAAACACACAGTTGACCATTGCACAATGTGGGGTTTAGGGGCATCAAACCCTTGTGCAGCCAAAAATCCATATATAACTTTTAAAAATTATATTTTATTAATTATGCTATTACAGTTGTCCTGAATTTTCCCCCTTTGCTCCCCCTCTACCTCGTATCCCACCCCAACTCCCTCAGGGAAGACCGCCACCCTTGTTCATATCTACAGGTCATGCCTGTAAGTTCTTTGGCTACTCCCATTACTGTACTGTACTTTACATCTCCATGGCTATTCTGTAACTACTTATTTGTACTTCTTAATCCCCTCACCTCTCACCTATTCTCTCACACCCCTCACTCCCATCTCTTTATCTTTAACCTTTAGCATTTTAATTATGATGTATCTTGGGGTGGGCCTCTTTGCCTCCATCTTGTTTGGGACTCTCCATGCCTCCTGGACTTGGATGTCTATGTCCTTCGTCAAATTAGGGAAGTTTTCTTTCATTATTTTTTCATATAGATTTTCAGTTTCTTGCTCTTTTTTCCCCCTGGCACCCCTAGGAAGCAAATGTTAGATTGCTTAAAGTTGTCCCACAGGCTGCTTGCACTATCCTTGGGTTTTTGTTTTTGTTTTTTAATTCTCTTTTCTTCTTGTTTTGATTGGTTGTTTTTATTTTGTTTGTTTTTTGTTTTTTGGGGTTTTTTTTTTTTTTTGCTTCCATGTGTTCCAAATCATTGATTTGATTCTTGGCTTCATCTACTCTACTGTTATTTCCTTGTAAACTGTTCTTTATTTCAATCAGTGAATTCCTCGTTTCTGATTGGATCTTTCTATGCTATTTAGGTCCTCACTGAGTTCCTTAAGCATCCTTATACCCAGTGTTTTGAATTCTGCATCTGATAGATTTCTTATCTCCATTTTGTGTAGTTCTTTTTCTGGAGTTGTTATCTGTCCTTTCATTTGGGCCATGTTTATTTTTTTTAAAAGAGCTTTTATTTATTTATTTAGAGAGAGGGGACAGGAGGGAGAAAGGAGGACAGAAACAGCAACATGTGGTTTCCTCTTGCACGCCCCCTACTGGAGATCTGGCCTGCAACCCAGGAATGTGCCCTGACTGGAAATCAAACCAGCAACCTTTTGGTTCACAGGCCGGCACTCAATCAACTGAGCCACACCAGCCAGGGCAACTTGGTCTATCTTTCTTTGTCTTCTCTTTTTGGCAGCCTTCCTGTGTTTGTTTCTATGTATTAGGTAGAGCTGTTGACTCTGTGTCTTGGTAGTGTGGCCTAGTGTAGTAGGTGTCCTGTAGGGTTCAGTGGCACAGCCTCCCTTCTCTCCCAAGCTGGGTACCCGAGGTGCACCCTTCATGTGGGATGTGTACACCCTCCTTTTGTAGTTGAGCCTTAGTTGCTTTTGGCAGATCAATAGGAGGTATTTACCCAGGCCAGTCGGCTGCAAGGATTGACTGTGACCACTTACTACCAACCTCTACCCTCTGTGGAGGATCAGCTGTGCAGGGACATGGTGGTGGTGCTCCACCGTGGCTTGTAGCTGTCTACTGGGTGCACTGGCCCTGGCATTTCCCAACCGGTTCAGGCATGATCAGCCCCCATCTGTGTTCTGCTCAGAGCCATCCTGCCTGAGTTATAAAGCAACCTGAGATGGCTGCTACTTGTGCTGGGCTTGGAGATTTCCAGGTGAAGCCAAGTAGCAGGGAAAGCTGCTAGGCTACTAGTTCTGTGCCTGGGGCCTCACTGAAGCCAGCTGCTGCTTGTTTGAGAAGATTTAAGAAGTTACGCAGCATGTGCCATGACCAGCCATTCATATGGAAAAAGCAGCTTGAGTGGGCCTGTGAGTTGGGTGGGGCAGAGTCTCTGGGGAACACCAAGGCTGGTCAAACAGTGTTAGCCAGGTTGATTGAATCTTAGATATGGCACCAGTCTAAGGGCTCTGTGGGGGGAGGGCCCAGAAAAAGGGCAATGGCCTCTGCTTGCCTCGATGCCAGACACCTCAGCCTCCTTCTGCACACCACTGGCACCCCTCAAACTACCTCCCTGGCACCGGAGCTCAGAGGGGGTTGAATCTGGGTAAGTGAGTCCGTGTGTGGGTTCTTTAAGAGGAACTGCTTGGGGTTCCAGCAGTTTTTTCCATGGACTCAATCCCTGCTGGTTTTTGCAGCCAGAAGTTGTAGGGAGTTATATTCCTGGCACTGGAACCCTGGGCTTGAGGGCCTGGTGTGGGCCTGGGACTCCTCACTCTCGAGCTATCCCTTCCAAATTTTTATCCACCACATGTAGATGTGGGACCAGCCCATTCCTTGTCTGTGTCCCTTCTACCAGCCTGGAAGGATGTGATTATTTTAATTCTGTAGTTGTCAGACTTCCATTCAGCTCAGTTTCTGTCAGTTTTGAGTTGTGGTTGTTGTATAGTTGTGGTTGTTGTAATTTCAGTGTAGTTGTGCAAAGAGGTAAGCCATGCTTACCTACACCACCATCTTGACTGGAAGTCCTCTGTGTATAACTTTTGACTCTTCTACAACTGTGAATTGTCTTGGTATTTATGGTGGATTTTTTCCAGAATCCCCTGTGGACACCAGAATCCGTGGATGTGCAAACTGACACATGTAAATTCAACCACATCAATAATTGCATTAAGTGGGAATGATCTAAACACCCAAGTAAAAAGGCACAAATTGTCAGAGTAAAACAAAAAGCAATCCAGATTAATTATATGTTGTCTATAAGAGACACCCCTTAGATCCTTAGGTAAAAGATGGGGAAAGATATCATAAGTAAACATAAGAAAGCTAGAATGACTGTATTATATTAGACAAAATAGACTTTAAGATAAACAATATTGCTAGAGCCAAAGATGAACATTTTATAACAGTACATCAGGAAGATATAATAGTCATAAATACAGATGCACCTAACAACAGAACCCCAAGATACGTGGGGCATAAACTGATAGGATTGATAGTAGACATAGATAATCCATCAATTATAGTTAAAGATTTCAATACTCCACTCTCAGTAATTGGTAAAACAACTAAACAGAAAGTCAGCATGGTTCAAGAAGACTCGAAGAGCACTATTGACCTGTTTGGCTAATGGGCATCAATAGAATACTCCACGTGGTGACTGCAGAATACATCTCATAGGCACATGGAACATTTTCTAGGGTAGGCCATATGCTAGGCCATGAAACAAGTCTCGAATGGCTGTAATAAGGACAGACAATAATAAGTGTTAGCAAGGATGTAGAGAAAGGAACCCTGATACGTGGTGGGAATGTAAAATGGCATGACCAGGTTGACGATTTCTTACAGAGTTAGACATGAACTTATTCCATGAATCGGCAGTCTATCCAAGGAATGGAGTGTACCCAAGAGAAATGAAAACCTATGTCCAGACAAAGGCAGGTACTTGGATGTCCATAGCAGCATAATTTGTAATAGCTCAAAAGCGGAAACAGCCCTGGCTAGGTGGCTCGGCTGATTAGAGCATTGTCCTGTACACCAAAAGGTCGTGGTTTTGATCCCTGGCCAGTGCATATACCTAGATTGTGGGTTTGATCCCCGAGTCGGGGCGCATACGGGAGACAACTGATCGATATTTCTCATATTGATGTCTCTCTCTCTCTCTCTCTCTCTCTCTCTCTCTCCCCATCTCTATCTCTGCCTCCTTCCCTCCCTCCCTCCCTTCCTCTCTAAAAATTAATAAACATATCCTCTGGTGAGGATAAAAAAATAAAAAGTAGAAACAATCCACATATCCCTGGTTGAACAAGATATGCTTGCTAAGTTTGTATAGTAGATAACCTCAGAAATGAAAAACAGAAACTATTGATACATGCTACAACATGGATGAATCTCAGGCTTGTCATGCCAGGGGAGAGATTCCCATCCGAGAGACTGCATATTGGAGAATTTAATCGAACACTGTAGAAATGAGAGCAATCAGTGGCTCCATGGGGCAGGGCAGGGGTGGATGGTAGCAGTGATTAACAGCTCATGGGCACAAGAGAACTTTTGGGGGTGATGGAAGCATTCTAAAATTGGATCGCGGTGATGGTTGCACAACTCTAAATTTACTAAAAATCATTGAATTTTACTCTTACAATGAATGAATTTTGTGGTATGTAAATTATACCTTAATATGGATGTTTAAAAAAACCAATGAGGTTAAAATAGTTTGGTTTCCGTTCTGGCAACCATAAGTGTGCTAACAGAAAAACAAAAATCACAGAGGTGGGAAGTGTGAACCTCTTGGTCTTGTGAAGCCAACTCAAAGGCTGGACACCGGCTGCCCTCCTCCACCTCAAGTGAGGACCATTAGGTAAGGCTGCAGCTGGAGCATTTAGTGAAAGGTACACTGGGGTCCTAGTTTTGTTTTCGTAATAAGTATATTCTACTCCTGCACTTTCCTATAGAGCAGTCTTTGTCACAAATTGTTGATCTTCAGAAATAATCCGGGACACACACTGGTGAGAATAACTCCCCCCAGAGCCGCCCACCCCCCCCCCCTTAGGTCAAGGAGCATTTAAGTCAGTAAAATATGAACCTCTTGGCTAGATGTTCTGCAGCTGTGAAAGGATAAGGACTGAGTCCCTCATCACACCGGACCTGTGTGGGATGGGAGTTCCGTGAACAGTCACCTCCATGTTTCACTAAAAATATGTTTGTGAGTGTGTGTGCCTTTTTCTGAGGTGCCAACTCTGTGAGAGGCTGGCTGAGGACAGAAGTGATCTGATCATGCTACTTTCTGAAAACCATAGTATGGAAGAACATGCAGAAGCTTGGGGGAGACTATTGAGAGTGTGGCTCATGGAGGGTGGAAGTCACTGGGTGCCTGAGCAGACCATCTCTACTTCCTCATTTTACCTAGAGGAAAACGCCAGAGCCCCATTTCCTCTTCTTAATGGCTTGCCACATGGCCCTTGGATGTGGCACAGCTGTCCTGGTGACTACCTATCCTGGCTTCCGTTGGGGGGTGTGGCCTTGAGGCAGCTGTATATCTCCCTCCTCTCTCCCCTCCCCCCATTTCACCATGCATCTCATTAGCTGGGGGTTGGGGCTTCACTGGGATAAAGGGCTTGCCCCTGTGTGGCGTGGGTGGGAAGGGCTCCTTTGGCCACCAGTGCGCCTGATGGGAGCAGGCAGTAGCATTCTGAGCTCTTAGAGATGTTATTGGCTTTCATTTTTCTGGCTTTCCACCTCCTTGGTCAAGTACTTGGAAGCCCTAATAGACTGTAGCATGTACGAAAAGTGTGTTTACTAGGCCTGTAAACCAGTGCATCTTTGTTGAAGCTGGTATTCTCAATTACAGAATCACTGTCTCATCTTTCTTTTGAGACTTTGGCATTCACCAAGGGAGTAATGGGGGTGACACATCTGTGTAGAAACCAGTCACTTTTTTCTTGCCCGGTGATCTTGTTAGCTGGTCATTTGGAAGTAAGACAGGGCTTGGTGGCTTACAGTGGTGAGTGTTATGTGTGCGAGCACGTCATTCATGCCCACGTCAACACCCAGGTTGTCTTCTAAAGCAAAAATGTATCTGAAAGTAATGTGGTAGTGCCGCCACTTGTTAGTAATGTGAGGGTGTGTAGATAGCCTGTTCTGTGCAGTGTAGTGATGGGCAGGAAAGTGTTTACATCACCAAAAATGACTCTGTGGGTCATAGGTAGAGTTTTTGTTGTTTAGGTGATATTCTTTACAAGTGGCCTTTTGGGAGGGGAAGGATAAAGTAAACACTGGGGCTGCCTGCCCTGGCAGGAGGTAACTTGGTGTTGCATACCATGTGAGCCTCTTCTGGAGCAGTTTGCACACATGGTTCCACCTATGTAGCCCAAAGCCTTAGCAGGAGGCAGAACCTTGTCATCACCCCAGAAAATTCCCTCAAGCCCTGCATGCATTTCCTGCCCTCCCTGGCTGGGTCCACTCTCCCTATCTAAACTAGTCTCTCCTCTTCTCAGACAATGTGTGCTTGGTGAGGTCTGGCTTCTCCCCGTGTGCTTTGAGATTCATTTGTGTTCTGTATGTATCAGTATTTTGCTAAGCAACTCCTGTGTGGATGTGCAGAGCTGTCCACTCATCTGTCTGCAGACCAGGGCTGGGTGAGCACCACTATTGTGATCATTCCTGCAGAAGCCTTCACATGGACATTGACCCTCATTTGTCTTGCTTAGTACCTATAGGTTGCATTATATATAGGGTCAGGGGGTAGGTGTGTATTGTTTTAAAGAAACTACCAGTACTGTCTCCGAAAATGTCTAGGCTTTTTTACTAATGCAGGTATGGGAGACTGACTGCTTTTTCTCACTTGGTATCTTCAGTTTTTAGGATTTTAGTCAGTGGGTCTCTGGAGAGGTATGGGTCCAGGTCCTGGTCTGCTTATACAACCGTTACTCTTTTCCTGTTGGTGACGGAAGGGTGATCGTTGCTGCACTGGCTGCCTGCCTCGTGGTGGATAGGAGTCCTTGCCTACCATTTGCAGACCTGAGCCCCCACCCACCCTGTTCTCAGTACCATGCCCCACTGCAGCTGTGCCTGGCCTGCCAGCCAGCTGTCTGCTGGAATGTACATCCTTGAGTGAGTTGGTTGAATGTGACACAGCTGTGGGTGTGATGGCTTGGGAAAGGGCCCTGGTTCTCCCACAGCCCAGTAGGTGCGGGTATGGCCCCTCACCCTGGTTCTTCTGCAGTCTTCCTCACAGGGATTGACCTCCCTGTCTTGTGTCAGAGCTGTGGAAGTCCTGCAGCCAGAAGCCTGTTCCTTCCATCTGATCATCACTTGAGTCGGGGCTCCAGTGCTCTGAGAGACTCTTTGGAACCCATCCCCACCCCAGCACCTGTTGTGGGATGGCTGCTGCCTTTCACTACTGATTGTCTGCTGGGCAACTTCCAGGAGAGCCTTGGACACTCTGAAGGAGCTGCTCCATCAGCTCCAACTGGAAATCTTAGCTTGCTTGCATTTCTTAGCGTGTTCAGCACATGGGAACTGAGAGGTACGTTCCTTTGGAAATAGGTTCCTAGTTTTGTGCTCCCTTCCCTGCCTCAGCTGCCACCTACAAAGCTCCATGGACTCTCTTCATCTCCTCCTCATTCTCTGCCTCTTCCCTTCCCTTCAGGGTCCTCATCCCAGTTCTCTTTCTGTCTACCTGCCTTTACCCTGGACCATATCTCATTCCAGGTTTGAAATAATTAAAATTTGAGGGTTTCATCTGTACTTCAGAAAGTCATTAGATTATTTTGGGGTATCAGGGTCACAGATTCTGGACGTCCTGTTTCTCTTAAAGCGATCCAGCTCACACGGGGCATAATGTGAGCCAGCCTGGTGGCAGGTAAGGAGCACTGTGGTATTGTCACTTTTCTGTTGCCTTTATGGTGCCCTCCTCTGGCCATGGAGGGAATGGTTTCTCACTGGACAATGCGAGCCTTCTGGGAATGTCCTGCGTGGTGACCCCTGTGCATGGTCATCGTGGTAAGCACCCTAGGTGCTCATCCTTCAGCAGTTAGGAATGCTTCTCTTCACGCATAGGTGAGTTAAGCAGATTTGCAGATTATTTTGAAATTATTTGGTGTAATTCTGCAGTGCAATTTCTGATACTTCCTCACAGCATGTATTTCTGCTAGTGCTTTGTCACATGTTGACAGTCTCCTTTTAACCTATAACCTGTGCCTTTGGTGTGTTTGCGAGTTACTTAAATGTTCTGCTTGCAGTGATATGTGAGAGAGGGTCTCTGATCAGCCCTCCACTGGGCTGGCTGAAACTGTTCTTATGTACACTGCTTTGTATCTTGCAGCTGATTTCTCTGCAGTATTAAGAACAGTTGTACCAGAGCCTTAACCAACACGGGAGGTGGGGGTGGCAAGTGCACTGGCCAGAGCACTTGGGCTAAGGGGTCCTACCCTGTCCCTCACAGCCACCTAACCTGGTAAAGGAAGAAGATGAAGGGGGCCTGTGTATAGAACAGGTATAAACAGGAGTAAATTCTTGGGACCTCCCAAGGCCATCCATGTGTGACCCCAGATTGGACAAGCAGGGGGACACACCAGGAGAGGAGCATTTTCTCAGTGCCCTGGAGGAAAAGGAGAACTGGCCTATTTGTAAGAGATTGCTAAGCTTTTTCCCTCAAGAAGATTAGCATGCGAATTATAATTTGTGAGCTTGAGGGTGGTGTGGCAGGTGGTGGAAAATGAATGAGGGTGTCTTGCAACCTAGTTCCACTCACCTCCATGTGCCTGGGACAGTTCACCCCATCCTCAGAGTCCCCTGTCTCCTATGAATTGAGGTTTGGCCATTCTTGAGCCTCAGAAGCTCCCAGCGTCATTCAGTAAGGTTTGTCACAGTTCTGATGGGAAGGAACCAAGGGACTCAAAGGGTGTCCAAGAATGAAGGAGAGGAGAGTGGGTGGATAGCCACAGGCCCCTGTGGGAGGGAGTGGGCGACATGCACAGCCAGGCAGGGTCAGCTGCCTTTGGAGATGCTGAGTTTCCTTTGGCCAAGAGAGCCTCAATGCCGGCACAATGCAGGTGCCAACCTGGGGCAGGGTGGGAGAGGAGGTGGGCAGTCTGTGGGGAGTGAAGATAGGAGACATAGATACTCTCGGTGCGTGTCCCCTTCCTTGGGTCCCAAGCCATAATTCTGCATATTTTTAGAACTTGATCTTAAAAATAGTTGTGGTGTGGACTTTCAGCCAAGATGGAGGTATAGATAAACTTGCTTTGCCTCCTCACACAACCATAAGAAGAATAACAGCCAATCTAAAAACAAAAACATCCATAACTGCCAGAAAATCAAACTGTATGGAAGCCTGACAACCAAGGATTTAAAGAAGAAACATTTATCCAGGTGGGTAGGAGGGGCAGAGAGGATGAAGTGTGGTACAGCGAGGCAGTGGCAGCAGTCAGCAGAACAGGAGGGACAACTGGGGAGTGAGTGATCCCAGCCTTAGGCCAGACCGTGCAGCCCATGGTTCCAGTCTGCCAGGAAAATTAAACCTCATAACCTCTGGCTGTAAAAAGCAGTGGGAGTCCGGGCAGCCAAAGAAAGTGCTGATCTCTTAGGAGAGTGCGTTTAAAGGGCCCACAGGGCCCTAGGACATACACAAACCCAGGGCACCAGGGCAACAGCTAGAAGGGCACCAGTTGCTTTTGGGAAGTTGGAGAAGTGACTGGAAGTGGGGCGGGAGCCAAGCAAGTGGTACTGTTCCCTCTCTGGCCCCTCCCCCCATACAGCACCACAAAGCAACAAAGCAGGCTCTGGTGAATACCAAAGACCCCCTACCTCTTACAACTTAAAGGTACTCTGACACAACGAGTCAAAGCAGCTCTATCTAATACACAGAAACACAGGGAGGCTGCCAAATTGAGGAGACAAAGAAACATGGCCCAAATGAAAGAACAAATCAAAACTCCAGAAAACGAACTAAGCAACGTGGAGATAGCCAGCCTATCAGATGCAGAGTTCAAAACACTGGTGATCAGGATGCTCAGAGAAATGATTGAGTATGGCCACAAAATAAAGGAAGTGAAGGCTGTACAAAGTGAAATAAAGAAAAATACATAGGGAACCATCAGTGAAGGGAAGGACGCTGGGATTCAAATCAACAATTTGGAACAAAAGGAAGAAATAAACATTGAACCGGAACAAAAAGAAGGAACGACTTCAAAAAAACAAGGAGAGGCTTAGGAATCTCTGGGATGACTTTAAACATACCAAAATCCGAATCACAGGGGTGCCGGGAGGAGAAGAGGAAGAGCAAGAAATTGAAAAGTTATTTTAAAAATAATGAAAGAAAATTTCCCCGATTAGGCAAAGAAAGTAGACATACAAGTCCAGGAAGCTCAGAGAGTCCCAACAAGTTGGACCCAAAGAGGAACACATATACCGAGCCACATCATAATTAAAATGCCAAAGGTTAAAGATAAAGAGAGAATCTTAAAAGCAGCAAGAGAAAAGAAGAGAGTTAACTACACAGGAATTCCCATAAGACTGTCAGCTGACTTCTTAGAAGAAACCTTGCAGGTAAGAAGGGACTGGCAAGACGTATTCAAAGAGATGAAAAGCAAGGACCTACGTCCAGGATTACGCTGTCCAGCAAAGCTGTCATTTAGAGTGGAAGAACAGATAAAGTGCTTCCCAGACAAGGTAAAGCTAGAAGAGTTCATCATCACCAAGCCCTTATTATATGAAATGTTAAAGGGATTTACCTAAGAAACAAAAGATCAAAACTATGAACAGTAAAATGACAACAAACTCAAAACTATCAACAAGGGAATCTCAAAAAACAAAAACTAAGCAAACAACTACAACAGGAATAGAATCATAGAAATGGAGATCACATGGAAGGGTTATCAGCAGGGAGGGGTTGGGGGAGAATGGGGGAAGAGGTACAGGGAATAAGAAACATAATTGGTAGGTACAAAATAGACGGGATTATTAAGAATGTATAGGAAATGGAGAAGCCAAATAACTCATGTACGGCCCATGGACATGAACTAAGGGGGCGGGGATTGCTGTAGGGAATGGGGGTACTGGGTGGAGGGGGGCAAAGGGGAAAAAAATGGGACAACTGTGATAGCATAATCAATAAAATATACTTTGTTTTTAAAAAAGTAGTTGTAACTGCTTTGCAAACCTTCAGCTTTAGTGGGACCTAGACCTGGTGGCTACAGTGTTCCTCAGGGCCAAGCCTTGATAGCTCTCAGAAGCAGTGTTAACACAATGGCGCCCTGAGGAGAATGGATCCGTCCAGGCGGGCAGCATTTCCTTCCTTCAGGAGCACTTGGCAGTGACTGTGGGCAGTGTGGGACAGAACAGTCTGGGTGGCACTTTTAGGAAGCTAACAGCCTAGAAATTGGAGTGCTCAGGATTTCAGGTCCCTGGAGCCATTGGATTTTGTCAGAAATGGGGCCTGAGAAGACTCAGGGTGGTGGGAGCAGGGAGACTGTCTGGTTGGGAAGGGCGGGCCCTGGCGCACCCTCAGGGGTGGGGAGAGTTGGTGCTCTGGGCCTGGGTGGAGCCAAGGGGCACCTGGACTTGAGGGCGGAGGTGGACCTTCTAGGGAAGAGAGAAGATGCCTTTACCTGGGGAACGGGGCATGAGGTGCAAAGTAGTGTGCTGGTATTGGGGGCCTGGGCCAACCACTAGTCAGTCTTTGCTTGGTCTCTCCATCTGCAGACACAGGATGTCAGAGCAGAACTGCCCTGGGAGGTGTCAGAATCTCTGCATTGGGTAACTGCGGAACCTGTACAGTTGCTGCTTTAAAGGCCACAAAAGCAGGGTTACCAAATTTTGTTGGCTTATAATTAAATAGATTTTATAAGGAAATTATGGCATACATGTGAGGCGAATCCTGTTAAATTTTTAGTACCTCTTGTTTTTCAAAACACAACTTTGGCAGCGAGAGAAAATTCACGTGTCAGGAAGACTCCCAACTTCGGAGCCTTTTCCACAAGCACTGGCATGGCTCCTTTACCATCTCTGGACCCAAAGAATATTAGATTGTGTTGTTAATAATCTGTTGGCAATACTTATTAATTCATTTGGAGATGACAGTAATAAACCCATTATCACATGATAGCATAAGTAACATTTTTTAATGAGAAATAACTGTTTTGCAGATTTCGTCAATACTTGCCTTAGCAAATAGACAGCTGGATTCTCATATCTTCTCTGTACCCAGTATTTTGTGATAGTTGTTAGGACTGAAGCACATGAAGAAAACCCAGCCCCACACAGAGAAGCAGTTGGATCATGGTGGTGTGTTTGGGTGGTCTTTTGGATAATTGTGTATTTCTTCCTTTAGTAAGATACCGAAACACCAAGTGGCCTCTCCCTAACAGTTAGTTACATTATAGACTCTGAAGTCTCTTTAGTGAACTCCTTGTACTCAGTTACATTAAAGTCCATCAGTCTTTCTTGCACTTTGAACAGAATAATATTTAAAAAAACAGACAAAAGCCCCTTAATTTTAGGATCATTTTAGATTTACAGAAGTGTTGCAAAGATTCTTTCTGCACACCCTGCCCCAGGCTCCCTGTTAATAGGTTACTGTGGAACCCAACACCCATATGTTATTATTAACCAAAGTTTATAATTTATTTAGATTTCCTCTTTTTTACCTTTTCTGTTCTAGGATCCATGTTACATTTAGACTTCTAAGGCTACTCTGGTCAGACAGTGGAAGGAAGAGAAACCCTCAGCCTGGGACTTTGTCTCCAGGGACATTCAGTTGCAGGGTGGGAGCCAGATGCATCCGTTCTGAGCATAAAGAGTGATGGGGCTGCTCTGAGTGTGCACACTGCATCCTGGAAGGATCTGGAAAAGAGGTTTAGCCATCATCTTTTGACTAGCTAATGTGTTCTTTTGTATCTTTTACATATCATGACACCTCCTTGAGGTTAGTGGCGTCCATTCTGCAGATGAAGAAACCAAGGCTAATTGAGGTTTGGGGCCAGGTTCCTGGCAGAGGTGCACCGAACCCTACCCCTCTGGTCCTCCTGTATGACCTGAGTGTCTGACGTACGTGGAGTCCTGTGGCTGCTGGACTCCGAGCAGCTGGAGCAGGTCAGGTGGGGGTTGGGATACAGCTGAGCCTAAAAGGATTTGCCAGAGGAAGGTGGGTGATGATCTAGCAGTTTGAAGTTGATATTTAAAGGGGACAGGAAACTTGCAGGCAAAATGTGTGCTTTCCATTTATAACAAAAGTTTGTGGTCATTGCAAGCTGGAAAGCAGTGTTTCTCGTGTGTGATTTTCACCTACACACAGGTTACTACTCTTGCTGTATGTTTGTGAGGAAGCTGGTACCCCAGGAGATGCATTTGGGTTCATCTGTTGGCTGGAGTCTCTTTGAGCTGGAGAGTGCTCCTGGGCTCTCGTCATGCCCTCCCTGGTGGAAGATTGACCTAGTACGTGGTTAGGAGACCAGAGGAAGGAGGGGATGCTGTGGCCAACAGTTTGCATTTGTTTGTTTTTCTTTCACTCTTCCAGGGCCCTGGCCCTTTGGGAGCCTGGATTCCCAAGTGCCAGAACCCCATCCAGTTTTGTCAGGCAGATAGATGGTGATCCATGCATAGTGAGAGTTGTTTACCCGTCAAGTTCAAGGACCCTATCTGTGTCCTCACACTGTCATCTCTTTGTCATCTCAGGGACTTGATGTGCAGGTGCTTCTGACTGGCTAGGATCCATCAAGCGTGAATAAAAACATTTTCTGCCCTTGCCGGTGTGGCCCTGTGGATTGAGTGCCAGCCTGCAAACCAAAGGGTCTCTGGTTCGATTCCCAGTTAGGGCACATGCCTGGGTTGCAGACCAGATCCCCAGTAGGGAGTGCGTAAGAGGCAACCTCACATTGATGTTTCACTCCCTCTCTCTCCCTCCCTTTTCCTCTGTCTAAAAATAAATAAATAACATCTTTTAAAAAATAAAAAACATTTTCTTCCCCCACCGTTGCAGCTCAGTTGGTTGGGACATTGTGCCATACATCAAAAGGTTACGGATCAGTTCCCAGTCAGGGCACATAACCTAGGTTGCGGGTTCAATCCCTGGTGGGGGCAAGCATGTGAGGCAGCCAATCATTTGTTTCTCAAGTTGATGCCTGTCTGTCTGTCTATCTGTCTCCCCCCCCCCCCCCCCCAAATTCCTTTCTCTCTAGAATCAATTAAAAATATGTTTGGGTGAGAATTAAAATTTAAAAAAAGATTTTCCCCTCTAATGTAGTCCACAATCTAGTGTTTGGTAACCCAAGGGAGAGGCTTCAGAGTTGAAAGTCACAGGGGACCCATCCTCCCCAACCCTATAACCCTCTGTAGGCCGGCCACAGGTACATGACTTGGGCAAGTCACTCCCTTCCCCAGGAGTGACTTCACCTGTGGACGGGAGTGACAGCCAGGCAGTTGAGAAGATTACATGGAAGCGTGCACCTGAGGGTTGGCACAGGGATAGCCAGTGTGAAGGATTAGTGCGTATCTTGGGCGATTTTCCAAACCTGACATAGACCAGCTTCTCTGTTTTGTGACTGTGGTCATTTCTAACAAGTGTCCCTTTCCCGAATTTCTGAGCAGAGTGTGCTGAATTGATTAAACCTTCCTGGTGGTGTTGCGTCCTGGCTGGACAGGTTGGCAGCCGTCAGGGTCCTGCTGCAGTGACTTGCTTGCGTGGGAGCTGGCTCTGCCACTTGGTGTTGGGGTCTTTTCATGAAGCCATTGCCAGCTGCTGGATCGGGGGTCCTCTCTACAGTTCTCAGTGACTCTGAACATCCCTATAACTGGCCCCTATCACTGCCTCTAGGCACAGTGAGGTTCACTTGGCCTCCTTTGTGACGTTTGGGGGTTCTTGTGTTCCCAGAAAGAGCCCCAGTAGGACAGGCTGGATGCCTCCTGACCTTGCTGAGGGCACAGTGCTCCTCTGCTCCTGCCTTGTGCTGTGGGACTGCCCGCCTCTGTGCTGGGGCCCCAAAGGGGGAATGGCCACACATGCTCCCTCCTTTTCTCCTGAGATGTTCAGCTGTAGCTGTGGCAGGGTACACCGTAATGGAGTCCCAGAGTGATAGTTGGACCTGAAATTTCCAGGAAGAATAATGGCTGGGTTTCAAAAATCCCATTGCAGCTGCTCACCTCCATGGCCTCTGTGGCCAAGAAGCAAAATGTGTTCTGACTTACCGGCCCCCACAAAGCAGGCTTTTTTTCTCTTGACATCCCAGCCAACTGGGTGTCAAGTTACAGTGCTGGGAGAAGTGGCAGTGGATGCCAAGAAGGGAGCAGAGGGGTGGGGAGCGGGTGGGTTTCAGGGCTCCAGGATCTGGAGAAGGGACCAGGCCCTCCCCCTGCCAGCCCCCGCCCTGCGCCCAGTGCAGGCAGGACTTGGGCTTTGAGGCACCGTCTGTGTCGGTGCAGCAGAGCTTCCTTTCTGATCACATGGAATGTCTGAGTCAATGGCGCCCCTGGGAAAAGGAGGGTGGAGTATTGTGGGGTCCCAGTGAGCAGTCACCACACCCAGGTGGCTGTGAAAGGTCCCAGAAATCTCTTTTGAGATGCCCAGTTCACAGGGGACTGCCAGTGAGATGGTGCCATGTGGTAGAACTACCCGGGAACTGGTGGTAACTTACTTTCTCTCTTGTAGGACTTTCCTAGAAGTGTTTCCGGAATTTGGAGGGCGGCCGGGAGATGCTCATTAGATTAAGCGTGTGGAATTGCTTCTGGCTTTGATTCAGATACCACTCCAGGTGGTACCTGAAACTCTGGTGGCTCCCAGGCCTGAGAATGGCCCCTCCTTGCCTACCACCTTTCTTCTTACCCACTTTTTGGGCAGCTCTGGTCTTTTGCTGGATCTTCCTGGAACTTCACGTCCACCTAATCCCAAGTCTTACCTGCCACAGGCAGCCCCTGTGTATGGAGAACTGCGCTGCAGTGGTCCCTTTGGAAGGCTTTGAGGGTCAGCAAGGGTGGCTACTGAGAAACATCTTTTTTTTCCTTCTTGTCTCTCCCAGGGTAGTGTCTAGGATGGATGGCCTCTTTGGGGACAGTCTGAGGGAGGATAAGGAGTTACCTTGGTGTGGGCCAGTCCTATTGACCTCATTATTTTAGTGATTTAAAGTAACGATATATTCTTGTGGAGTTGTCTGCTGGTTGGCTGTTCCCAGCAAGACACTGCTTCTTGTGCTCTTGTCTTTGCAGTCCAGTGTCCACTGGGCTGGATGTCTCTGGTGGCTTTGTCATTCACAGGGGATGTCTGGGCACATCTCCATGTCTGTCTCTGTGACCCTCAGAGACCCTCTGTCTACAAAGCTAACTTGGCATCTTACAGTGGGGCGCACTCAGGACCCCACAGAGTGCTCACTCTAAAGGCCCAAGTGGAAGCTGCAAAGTTCCTGTGGCCTTGACTCGAAAGCTTGCAGTGTTGCTTCCTCCACGTTCCTGTACGTCAGAGAGCAAACCGCAAAACCACCAACCCAGGTCATGGGGCCAGGACTGGATGCAGTGTGAGCATGGGTGAGGTGTGAGCACAGGCGAGGGTCAGCTTGAATGAGCCACCTCCACAGGTCTCTCCAGGAGGACTGATGGCCTCATCAGGTTAGAACACTGGTCCTCTGTACAGAGTTTTGTCAGCCACAAAGATTAGGGCTCACTCGTAACATCCTCCACAGTCCTGAACTCATAGGCCAGAGGTTGGACTTCCAGGGCTTCTTTCCTGAAAAGACTCATAATGACACAGAATTCAGAAATCCTTTTAAGTGAGTTTCTACATCTTTAGCAACACAGCTTCCACATGCTTGCGAGCACAGTCCCCCACGTGTGCAAGGTTATCAGGCACTCTACAGGTGTCGCTGGGTTCCTCGTGAACTCACAGACCCCATCCTGGAACCAGGTACCAGGGAAAAGGAGGAAATGGGAGTGTGCCAGGCCTGCTCTAGCTGCTGGGACACAGCAGCTACAATCCCTGCCCCTCCGAGGTTTGGGAATATTTGAATGTTACCTCATTGGCCGATTGTGAGCAACCCCTTAGTACTTCAGGAAAGGTCAGAGCTTTGACTGTCCTGACAGACTCTAAGGGTATCTGAGCCTCACCTAGCAACTCTGAGGGGCAGTTGGGCAGAAAGTCCTGTCACCATCCTTGTAGGAGGCACAGAGAGGGGAGTGTCCTGCCCTAGGCCTCTCACTCGCAAGAGGCAGAACCAAGCGAGACCATAGGCAGTTTTGTGGGAGCCCAACAGCAGCACCCAACCCCTTCCCCAGTGTGCAAGCTTGATACAGTGCCCACTCACGGTAGGTCTTTGCGAGTATGGCCACGGGGTCTGGGAGGAGGCCCTGTGGTCTCTCCACCACCCCTAGCCAGCGTGGCACTAGGAGGAGATTCCTGCTCCTCTGACTCTAGGGAGGTATGGGGAGCCTCACGCCCTTTTCTAGGTCTATAGTATCACTGAGGGGTCTGGGTCCCCCCCACCTTTTTGCTCTTTACTTGTTGGGTTACCTTGGGAACATCCCAGGTCCTCACTGGGAGCTGGAGTACCCGGGCCTTCTGGAAACAGGCTCCAAGTAGGACCATGGGGCCTTGGTTGCTGTCCTGTGACATCCTGCAATTCTACCTTGGGGTGGGAGAACCCATCAGTCAAATGGACAATGACACTGTGGGTTGACCGGTGCAAGCATGCTCACACTGCCATGCTGGCTCTATGTGGGAAGGCAGAGTCAGAGGCACTTTCCTTGGACGAGTTTGCTGGAGTGAGGGTGAGGAAGCTGGTTTCCGGGCGGAGGACTCTTCTCACGTTTGTGCTGCCCTTAGGTGGATCCCCAGGTTCTGCCCTGAGCTTTCTACCCTAGGATGGACAGTAGTGGACAGGGCTTAGGAAGGCTGCCCCAGGCATGCATACTGTGAGAGCACTGACCACACTACAGGGGTTGGGGCTGGGCCAGCCAGGGACCTGAGGGCACAGAAGGTTTGATGTGCATCTTGAAGTATAAGTTGGAGCTCACAAGGGAGTCTTGGGAGTGTGGTGTGGAGGGAATGGTGGTGAAGGTAGGAGCCTATGGCACGATGAGCCCAAGGGTATAGAGGCTGGGGGGCTGACTGGGGTGGGAGGTGGGGCTGGGGGGCCTGGGAGGTATGAATGGGCTCCAGTGGGAGGAATGTCCTGGCTTCCAGGTCGGGGTTTGCAGAAGGAGCAGGAGAGCTGGTGTTGATTTAGCGACTCCTTATCCCGCTTTAACCACAACTAGCAGCCACCTGCTTCTGGACCCAGCTGTTGTGCTGGAGAGATTCAGAGCCTGTCTGCCTCTCTGCCACTCTGCCACTGGCCCTGAGGAGGAATTTGTTGTCCCGAGGCCTTATTGGGTCCATGATCATCCCCAACTTCCCTGTTGTGTGCATGAATCTCAGGGGTTTTGTTAAAATGCAGGCTTTGACCGATCAGGTCTAGGACAGCAAGATGCTCTATTTCTACAAGCTCCCTGGAGAACCTGCCCCAGCTGCTCCTGAGCTGTGGTGGGTAGTGGTCCTGTACCCCCTGGTGGATCCTAAGGACAGAACCACCTTGTATCCAGGGGTTGATCCTCACTGCCTAGCACCATACCTACTTCTTAGGTGGGTGTTCAGTAGATAAGAGTTGAGTGAATGAGTGAGTGAGTGAATGAATGCACAAGTATAGATGAAGCACTCCTTCCCCAATATCTGGCAGGCTCATTCAGAGAATGACAAAGGTCAGAGCTGCTAACAGTTTGTGTTCCCTTGATCAAACTGCTTTCCCTGGCATGGGCCGGTGAGACAGTAAATATAACCTCACACTGACCACTGGCTGGTGAAAGCTGGGACAGTAGCCTGGCATTGTGGGTCAGGATTCTGTTGTAAATTAAGTTTATAATCCCAGTCTTCCCTCCAGAAAACTTGAGGGAAGTTCCTGGCAGGTTAACAGCTTTTGTGTTTGTTTAGCCAGGGGCCTGCCCAAGGGGAGGAGATGACAGCCTGGCCTGCTTCCAGGGATTTTCGTAGGTCACATAAAATCTCTTGATCATAATATTTTATATAAGGGTTCCCAAGATGGGCAAGATGGGCTTATCGGATTTGTCCTGAAATTATGTAGCTTCCAAATAAACTTAGTTCCCAGGTGGCTGCCATGCACTAAAGCAGTAAACGTGGCCATGCCACTGTCCCCCTAGTATGTTGGGCTAGATTTCGTCTTTTATTCTCCTGGCCTAAGTGGTTTTATAATTTAAAACAAATTTTAAAAAAAAGAATGCCCCTGTTAATGTTTATCCTGTATCAAAGAGGTGTTCTTTTTCCTGAATTAAAAGAACCCTCTGGGAAGGAACCGAGAGGCTCAAAGCATCCTTGCTTTAAAGATGGAGCTTAGGAAAGTTTTCTGTATTGGAAACCAGAGGGGCTTGTGGCCCCTCTGAGTTTGGAAGGAGTGACCCAGGCTCTGTAACATAGCATAGTCTCGTGGGCGTGCACCACACAGGAAGTGCCTGCCAGCCTGGCAGCTCCAGGGTGAGCTGGGAGCCTCCATTTTCTGACAACACCTGAACCCTACCTCACTTCTCAAAATGAAGGCTGCTTGTCACAAACTGGTTAGAACTGGCTGTTGCCATGGTTTTCACTGTTGGAAGGCACAGTTAAAGGGTCACATGACCAAGAGGGAAATGCCTTTGTCACGTGACTTTTTGGTGGCCTGATTAGCATACAGGAAGTACACTCCCTGCTGGGATGCTGAGTGATCTTTGATGGGAGGTGATGTCATTTCTTGGACGAGTTATTGATTAGTGTCAGTCCAGGATGGGACCCGGGAGTGTTGTGGTCAGAGTGGCCATCTCAGGGAGCTTCAACTTCCAGATGGTCTTGATCCCTCACCTTGCCCTCTTCCCTCGGGCAAATTTCAATTTTTAGGTATTTCACCCTCCTAACACGCCCTCAGTGAGACATAAAAAGTGATAAGTCCCTGTAGGTCACCCTCATCACAGCACTAACTAGCTTAGGAAGCTCCTGCAGTCTGCTCTGGACATGGTGCTGCCTGGGCTGCTGCTCTTCCTGTGTGCAGCCACCTGGGAACCCACCTGGTGGGGACCAGTGCCACAGCTTCTGTGCTGGGGCCTTGCATCTGTTTGGTGTCTGTATGCACGTCCAGAAAACCTGGAATTGGAGCCCGAGATCATGGTGGAAGTTGAACTTGGACTGAATGGGCAGCCCAGCAGAGACCTAGAGACTTGAAAGAGTGGTGGTTCATGAATTGATTGTTTTTTGGTTTGCTGAGGCTGGAGTGAGACAATTCTGGGTTACTTTATAAACAGCAGCCAGTTTCTGAATTTGAGCATGTGGGCTCATAATCCCAGTGAGGGGTTATACATCTTTAAATGGATGCCCTTTTGTCCTCTCCCCTGGTTTCTTGTGAGGCCAACCAGCAGCTGTACTGGTTAAATTGGATCATGGCTGGGAGTGTTGAGGTGCAACTGCCATCCGGCTCTGGGAGGTGGGGCCAGGATTGGCCTGGATGAGGGGACGGGGGTCCGGGGTCCTGGGGGAGTCAGTGAACGCTCAATGTCTGGTCCTTTGTGAATGTGTAGCTCACGCCAGGAACAGCAAAGGTGGATTAGTGTGCTGTAAAGCACTGGTTTTCCATCTATAACTCTGCCCCTGCTTAGCTGAAATGCAGTGAAAAGAGTGGGACAACTTTGAGCTGTTGGTTAACTTCATCGAGTTTGTCCTGTGGTCAATAGTACCACCTAGTGGACACATTTGGTCCTGCTGCTGATGGAAAAAATCAATTCTTTCAACACAAGTGTTGAGTGAGGCCAGATATTAAGGGAAAGTTTACGCTGTACCCTCAGCAAATGGAGCCACTTGGTTGGGAGTGAAGTGCTTTCTCTGGGACCCATTGGTCCTGTGTGTGGGGTTATTGACACCATAGCAGAGGTTCAGATGTGCGTATATGTCTTAGGGCATGCGGGAATGGGCAGCGTTGTGGTAAGAGGGCAAGAGAGTAATGGGCAGGGGTGAGAGTTATTGGAAACCAGTTTATGAGCAGATCAGGTGGGTGAAGAGTATTCAGATATACAAGATAAAATGTATTTCATGTTCTAGTCTGTTTCAAAACATGCAGCCTTTACGGCCGTGTTGCCACTGGAAGGACAAAGGGGCCATGTGCAGCCCAGGAAGGACTATCCAGCAGGCAGCCTTGGCCAGGATCCGGTCAGGCTTTTGTAATTCAACGCCTAGCCACATTTTAGAAAAAAGAGTGGTGGTGTTTTGCAAAATGTCCACGTCATCCTCCAGCGTATAGGTGTCCTCATCCCTGGGGACACAGAGGCTGGCGCCAAGTACTGTCTGAACTGGGAGGGGCCCAGCCATATACCATTGGGTTTGGGTACTGCATGGTAAGTACAGTGAGAGAAGACAGCCTGGGTGGGTGGTTGGGAGCCGTTATCGAGGTCACAAGGAGAAAGTTTGCCACCAGTGGGGCAGTGTGCTTGCCGCCTCCTTGCTGTCTGTGTTTGAATCTGGGCGTCTGAAGGGTGTGGGTGTGGGTCTCTGGGGAACAGTGTCCAGCACAGTCAGGGCACTCTGGTAACAACCCGCTGTCCCTGCTCCACAGTGACATGAAGCCTGAGAAGAGAGCCCCCTCGCCTGATGTGATTGTGCTCTCTGACAATGAGCAGCCCATGAGCCCGCGGGTGAATGGGCTTCCAAAGGAGGCCCTGCAGGAGACCAGCACTGAGGCCCTCATGGTGAGCCTTGTCCCCATGATAGGGACCACCCCACCCAACGGCATCCCTGAGTGCAGCTGGTGACAGTGGGGCCTGTGAGCCTGGATACCAGCCCTCCTTCTCAACCCTATTATCTTGCACTTGCAGAAAAGTAGTCCTGAAGAACGAGAAAGGATGATTAAGCAGCTGAAAGAAGAATTACGGTTAGAAGAAGCAAAACTTGTTTTACTGAAAAAGTTGCGGCAGAGTCAAATACAAAAGGAAACCACCGCCCAGAAGGTGTGTGCAAGTCTATATGTTCCTCACGGGTCAGTGGGAGCCATTCAGAGCTGGGGACAGAAATGCTGGTCATGGGGAGACAGATTTCCTCAGGGGCATGAGTGCCAAGGTCTTAATAGAAACTTGCAGACTCAAGTTCCCATTTTGGATTGAGCTGAAATGATATCAGAGTACTACTGGTCTAGAGTGTTCCAGATTTGAGTACACAAAACTCACCTCCTGTGAAAACATCATGGCAATGGGAAGCAGATAGAGGTGTGAAGCTGCGGGAAGCACACTTCTATGTTCAGAACCTTGTCCTGAGTTTGTTTCCAGATAGGCCTCCTGCCCTGTGGATGGCTGTGCTGGTCGGCACAGGCTGTTGTGGGATTGTGGACGGAGGCCCTGTCCTCAGGCACCTGCTGTCTCCCCTGGTGCCTGAGGCTTTTTGTGGTGCTGCTCTGAGCGCAGCTCACCACATAGGGCAAGTTCATGTTAGTTCTGTTGGATTTCTGCGAAGGTTCATGGTTCACTCTGCAGCTGTTGTTATGATAACTGTCATTAAACCAGAAAAGTGAGCGCATGCCGGGCAGGACTGCCGACAGGGTGTTCAGAACACGGATCCCCTAGGAGAGAGGGACAGGAGAAGGACACTCACTGGCCTGACTTGGGGGTTTGAGCTCCCACCCCACCCAGTCAGCAAGTGGATATGGCCTGGTATCTGTTCACCTTTAGTTGGACAGATTCTGCCTGTTGTTTCTTTGTTAGTTGTTGAAGACATGGTTTAGTGACCCAACTCTGTCACTGCCCGTTCCCTAGGAAAATATGTTACTTTAAGAACCCCAAGGTTGGAATTAACCTGTCCAGGTCCTGGGTCCTTTCCCACTCACCCTGGAAGGCAGAGCCAGCACCTGAACCACAGTGATGACAGGAGTCCCCAAGGAGCCAGGGGTGCTAGCACAACTCTCCTTTGCCCATTTTGAACATGTCAGTTCCTGTCACAGATAGACAGGAGTCACTTACCAGGCTGGAAGCAGAACTTTTGCGAGCCTGGTACCTTTGGAGGAGGAAGAAAACTAATCCCCCCTCCATTAGGATTATGGGGGTGGGGCAGGACTGGTAGCTGTCTCATCTCCCAAGTGTCCTGTCTCTTGCAGCCCGCAGGCTCCGCTGGGAGCACTGTGACCACCCCTCCCCCGCTTGTGCGGGGCACCCAGAACATTCCTTCCGGCAAGCCATCACTTCAGGTCAGTGTTCCCTCATCAGACTCCTGAGCAGCCCTGCAAAAGGCCACCTGTTCCTTCTGATTAGACTGAGTGAGGTTTTCCTGCAGGTGACCCCAAAATAAATCATGTTCATGTTCCCAAACAACGCAAATCACACCAACGCATAGGAGACCCTTCCCATGACACCCCTGTTGAGGCTGGAGAAAGGACTAAGATCCACCTAGACAGACTGGGCTCCCTCCATCCTCCCAAAGGCAGTGAATGGGGCCTTGTCCCAGCATGGCTTCTAGCCTCCCCTGCTCACAGGGCAGCCACAGGACTGAGGTCTGGACAGGGCCCCGGCTCACACCAGCAGGTGGCAGCACCAGTCCTGATTGACCGGACTATTGTTGTGGTGGGGGCCTGTGTCTTCACTCAGCCCAGGTTTATAATGTAGCCTGTTGTTGGAGTCCGTGTTCCTTGTTTTTTTTTGTGTGTTTTTCTATTACCCCGTTCTGTTTTTGTTAACAAGTATGTGGTTTTACAAAAATAGCAAAACTTGTTTGTTTTTAAAAAACTGTGTAAGATCTGGTGGTTGGTGTCGTTGACAGACCTCTTCAACTCGAATGCCTGGTAGTGTCATCCCACCACCCCTGGTCCGTGGTGGACAGCAGGTGTCCTCGAAGCTGGGACCGCAGGCGAGCTCGCAGGTCGTCATGCCCCCGCTCGTCAGGGGGGCCCAGGTGAGCAGGGTGCACCCTTGGGACTGAAGTATGGCCAGGCAGCCCCAAGCAACTGTCCACCTTGCAAGAGTGACCATTTTCAGTCCTCAGGCTGGGATCCCAACCCTTCCCTGTACCTCCTTCCATGTCCCTCATTGTCTTGTCCCCGCCCTACCCCACAGCAAATCCACAACATCAGACAACATTCCAGCACGGGGCCACCGCCGCTCCTCCTGGCCCCTCGGGCATCTGTGCCCAATGTGCAAATTCAGGGGCAGAGGATCATCCAGCAGGGCCTTATCCGTGTCGCCAACGTCCCCAACACCAGTCTGCTCGTCAACATCCCACAGGTGAGGGCCATGCTGTGCCAGTATGGGAACTGTGCCACGCAGCTACCACCGAGAGGGTCCACGGTTCTGGGGTGCAGTGGGGTGGTGCGATGTGACCTGCCTGATCCCTCAGAGCCAGGTGAGGCCTTGGATACCCCTTGTGGTTTGCACTTTAGCTCCTTGGGGTTTGTCAGTCATGAAGGTCACAGACAGGAATCCTGTGTTTGGATTTGCCACATGGCAAAGTTGGAGAGTTGTTGAGGGTGAGGGGTGCAGGCCTGAGCTGAGACACGGGGAGTCTGAGCAGTTGCAGGTGGCAGGTTTGCGGGGATAGAAGAGCCCAGGTAAGGTGTTTGATGGGCCTATTGATGGCTGGGGGGCACCAGGGCCTTCCCCACCCTTCCCCCTGCAGGCATAGCAAGCACACGAGGAGTATGTGTCTGCAGGTGTCCTCACAGCACCAGTGCATCTATTCACATCCACGAGTCCCTTCAGCTTGGGACACAGCCTCTGAGATGGGGGGGGGAGGGGTTGGTTTGTCCCCACCCAACAGAACTGGGAAGATGGGACTTGGGGCCAGCAGGCTGGAAGCAAAGCTTCACTGATAGATGAAATTCCTGGGTCAGCCTCTCTGCCTCCGTTGACCTGGTGTAGCCTTGCCTGCCTCCTTCAGGTCAGGGTCAGGTTGCAGTCCTGCCGCCACATAGGAATGTCTTGGCAGAGCACAAGCTTGACCTGTGTTAAGCCATTCATGTACTCCATGAACCTTGATCAGATCCCTCCAGTGTGCCAGACCCTGTTCCCAGCTCAGCATGCCAGAGGGGTAGAAAGCAGGCCAGCAGCAGCAGAGTCGGGGGATTCTGCCCCCAGTGGGGTGGGGAACCCAAGAGGGGGTCAGGGAGCAACTGGCTGGTCGGTCAGAGGGGGTCAGGGAGAAGAAACTGGCTGGTTGGTCAGTAAGGGGTTGACCAGGCCAAGGCGCTACGATGGTGCCCTCTGCGTTGCGGGGCCTCTTTGGCTCTAAGACCCTTGGCGGGGTGTAGGGGTCCTGGGAGAGCATCCTGGGCTTCCTGAGTCTTGTGATACATTGTAGGCAAGTTATCAGGTGTGTGCATTTTCCTGGGGATGGTATAGGCAGCTTTCCTCAGATTTCCAGAAGGCTCCTCAGCCATACGAGGGCACTGACATGTGCTCCTCCAGGTTTTGGGGAGAGCACTTGACAGCACTGGGGGTGAGTGGATTGGAGCAAGATGACAATGGAGTGTCGGCCACTGGGGTTCAGACAAAGACAATAAAGTAGCACAGGACTAGCAAGGGTTGAGGAGTGAGGGGCAAGTTCAGGACCTGTCTGTCCTCTCCTGCAACCCTGATGAGGACACGTGACTAAACCATTAGTGTCTCCAGATAAGCACACACAAAGATGCTGACAAGGGAAATGCCACAGATGCTACTTGAGCCACCATTACACCCCTGCGAGGACGGAGGCCTCCAGACCTGTGCTGAGAGAGGAGGGTCAGGCCATAGAGATAGGACAGTGGCAGTGTTGACTGGGTTGGTGCCAGGGAACCATCGACAAGGTTATGTCCTGGTATGGTGATGGCTTGCTTCATGGATATCCTTTTGGCAAAAGGCAGTAAATTATGGATTTTAAATGTGTGTAGTTTATTGGATGTCAGCTAAGCCTCAATAAGTATGTGTACAATATTGGTTATCTGAGAGGGTGAACGTTTTAATGCTACTCTGCCTGCTGCTCACAGGTGTCAGGCGGCTTGGACTGTCTCAAGGATTCATTAGTTAGTGCAGCTGATGTTTCTGACCTGGGCTGTGGGTGCAGTGGTTCGGCCTGCCTCTGCAGGGCACTCCCAGTGCCCTGACCTGATTGTTGTTTCCCAAAAGCCCTCCCCAGCCTCACTGAAAGGAACGACAGCCACCTCTGCTCAGGGCAACTCCACCCCCACCAGCGTGACCTCTGTGGTCACATCTGGTGATTCTCCAGCCAGCCGGCAGGCAGCTGCCAAGCTCGCACTGCGCAAACAGCTGGAGAAGACGCTGCTTGAAATCCCCCCACCCAAGCCCCCCGCCCCAGAGATGAACTTCTTGCCCAGCGCTGCCAACAATGAATTCATCTACCTGGTCGGCCTGGAGGAAGTGGTACAGAACCTGCTGGAGACACAAGGTGCGTGGGCCCTCGGCTAGGGCTGTTTCCGTCTCTTGCCACTAAAGTTTCTGTTACATAGGTTTTTCAATGTACAGCACACGTCTGTGTGCCTGTGGTGTACCCAGAGCTGTCTTAAAGGTTAGATATTATGAATGACATTTTGTCATCAGTTCTGCTTGCTATGAGCTTTGAAAGCTTCTTAAACACATTGAAAGCACCTTTCCTGTTAGTGCCTCCTGAGAGCCAGGCCCTGGTGAAGACCAAGGTCTCCACATGTGTGGTCCGGTGGGCAAGCAGCGGCACTGTGAAGTGGGTGTGCCGTGAGGCAGGTGGGCAGGGAGGAGGAATGCCTGTGGGAGACTGACATGACAGGTTTTGCTTCTAGACAGGAAGTCATCTCAGAGGTGGTAACCTTGAGTGTTCAGAGCCCCCAGGATGGAAGAGGGGGATACCTACACCTGAATCAGACTCACTAAATCAGTCTCCTTGGAAGCAGTTTGGAAAGTGCACCTGCACGTCAGGAGGTTTTAGGAATAAAAGGGCATAAACAGAATAGTGATCAAAAACAATATTAGAGCCCTGACTCAGTGGATTGAGTACTGACCTGCAAACCAAAGGGTCCACCAGTTCGATTCCCAGTCCAGGGCACATGCCTGGATTGCAGGCCAGGCCCTCAGTAGGGGGTGCATGAGAGGCAACCACACATTGATGTTTCTCTCCCTCTCTTGCTCCCTCCCTTCCCCTTTCTAAAAATAAAATAAAATCTATTTAAAAATTTAAAAAATAAAATTAGAAATGGAAGCGGAGGCCATGTTGGCTCTTAGGGAGCCTCCACCAGACACTGAACTGGGGACACTTGTGCCCTGTGATGGACCTGGTAGTGACATTAATTGAACAGCCAGCCTGAACCCTCTTCCTGTGTGATCTTGTCAGCTGTTCAGAGCTAAGGATGAAGTATAGCTGTAGCTGGTCCAGGGGAGCATGGGAGGGGCACCTGTCAGGTCACCTTGAGGGACCTCAGAGGGTGCAGGCTGGGGCACGGCCTGAATGTGTCCGACTCCTTTTGGTATCTTCTTTATGATGAGATCATACTATTGGCAAAAGAGCTGTTGCAAGGCCATTATAATAAGGATGGGCAGGAGGCTGAGTCTAGACAAGATGCCTCCCCATCCTACGCTGTGGGTGGGCAAGGCAATTGGGAGAAGCCAAGCTGATGGCATGAATGTTTTTGGGAATTTGTACCAAAGTTGCTTGACGCACAGTGTTTCCAAAGCTTTGGCCAGAAAAGCTTCCCGAGGCCAGCCCAGTATCTGCACATAGTTGGCATCAACTTTAGTTTTCTGTTAACCGCTGGGCACATGGCTTGGGATGCTGCTCCTACTCTATCATGCATCGCTGGTGGTGAGGGTTCTGGCTGGTTTCTTGTTCCTTTGACGTGTGCTCACCTGTCTTCCCCTATAGCGGGCAGGATGTCAGCTGCCGTCGTGCTGTCCCGGGAGCCCTACATGTGTGCGCAGTGCAAGACGGACTTCACGTGCCGCTGGCGGGAGGAGAAGGGTGGTGCCATCATGTGTGAAAACTGCATGGCGTCCAACCAGAAAAAGGCGCTCAAGGTGGAGCACACGAGCAGGCTGAAGGCCGCCTTTGTGAAGGCGCTGCAGCAGGAGCAGGAGATCGAGCAGCGCCTTCTGCAGCAGGGCCCTGCTCCTGCACAGGCCAAAGCTGAGCCCACCACCGCCCCACACCCCGCTCTAAAGCAGGTGAGTCCTTGTTTAGAAGTCAAGAGCTGTGACCTGGAGGCCTGGGAGCTGGACTAGGGCCTTGCCCTTCAGGAGAGGTGGCTGGCTCTTCCCTGGCAGGGAAGTTGTCCCTAGCAGGGAAAATGTTCTGGCATTCAGTCCCACACGCGGCGAGCATCTGCGTGATTGTTAACTGCGTCTAAATTGCATTTAATGGTGGTGTTTGGTGGTGAAAATACTAATTTGCAGTTTCTTTAGATTTTGTAGCTTTCACGCTCAGTGTGCCGGCTGACAAGTACTTCTTGTCTTTAAGGACTTTTCTGAAAGCCACATTGAGATACAAAAGAGGCGTTTGGAAGAAATATTCTAGCTAAATTAAGGACAGAAGGAAGTTTAAAATCAAGTTTTTGTTTTTGGGGTTTTGGGGTTTTTTCTTTTTGGGTTTTTTTTTTTTTTTTTTGCTGCTTTTTTTAATGCTCTGCTTTCCCACCCCTGTAGATCCAAAGCTCCCTGTTGGCAGTTTTTTGTATCTTTGGAAGTCATTTGTAACTCACTAATGACCACATCTTCTCAAGGTCTCTGCATAGTGGGAGGCCACACTGCCCTCAGGAAACGACCTGTCCTGTGGGGACTAGGATTCGTGTGGCCACAGCTGCTGCCCTTTGGTCACTCTAGGTCACCCTGGGCCGACCTGTGGATGGTGCTGACCTTGATTCCAACCCCATTTGTGTAGGTCATAAAACCCCGGCGTAAGTTGGCGTTCCGCTCAGGAGAGGCCCGCGACTGGAGTAACGGGGCTGTGCTACAGGTCAGAACTGCAGTGCTGGGAGTCCCCTGCACCGTGCCACCAACCAGCCCTCACGCCCCAGACTGTGACCACGTCAGCTGCCTGCGTCTGTTTCTCCCTCTTTCCTTCCCCTGTCCCCTCGGTGTAACCTGGTCTCCTGATTTTGGACTTTAGGGACCCTGTGTGGGTGGGAAGAGGTCAGCCACAGCAAGGAAAGGCTGCACTGAGCATCTCGCCCTCTGCCCTTTCCTTCCCCACATGAACCATTGTACCCTCTTTCCACTGTAGGCCTCCAGCCAGCTGTCCCGGGGCTCAGCCACAGCACCCCGAGGTGTCCTGCACACGTTCAGCCAGTCGCCCAAACTGCAGAATGCAGCCACAGCCACAGCCCTCGTCAGCAGGACTGGCAGACATTCCGAGAGAGCCGTTAGTTCTGGCAAGAGCAACGCCACCTCCAACTGGAAGAAGGCACCCCTGAGTACAGGTGGGTAGCCCCTGAGGGGCTCTAAGTAAGGATCTTGCCTTGGTTGGGTCCATTCCTTTTTTACTTTTAAACAAAGACCTGTACATGCACAGGGTAAAGGGAAATGGCACGACAGGCCCTGAACCCCGCCCCCAGATCTGCTCCCTGAGAGCAACTGCCTCCAAATCTTTAGCTAAATCTCTTTTGTTCACTAAATAGGATACCCTGAACACATGGCCGCCCTGGATAGCTACTAGCTGCCCTCACTCTCTCCACCCTTTATACCTAAACTCTTAGCCCTTGATGCAAAATGTGGGACAGACCCAGTTCAGGCAGTTACCCCCGCCACCCAGTGGACTCCTGTCAGCACAGGCACTCGTCCTGCCCTCCTTCCTGCCATAGGGAACACCTTTTTTTACCGTTAGCTTGGGCCTTTCCTGCTGTACTATTTTCTTGCTCACCCAGACAGTATCCTTTATTCCCCGATCTGTAGGCCACTCTCTTCCCACCTCCTTTTGGCATGGACAGGTCAGGAGGTGCAAAGTGCAAAAGAGAACAAGAATGCAGGGCAGGGAGGAGGGGGACTGTGGCGTGGGGGTTGGGAGTTCAGTTGGGGTAAGTGGCAAAGGCCTCTGAGGAGACAACATTTGAGGACTGGCCCAGGGGATGTGGAGACGCTCTGGTAGGTATTTTTCAATTTCCCACAGCCCCACCATCCTGGTTTATCCTGTTATTTTTTTAATTTCTTGTTTATGTGCTAACAGAAGAAAATTCAGTATTTCTTGTGTCTGTCAAAAATGGGAATGTGAAATGTAGGCACAAAAGGCTGAGTGAAGGAGATGGGGGAGAGCGATTGTGTGTAGGAGTGAGCGCATGCCGCACCCCTACAGAAAGAAGCCGCTCCATCAGAGAGAGACGCCAGTCAGACCTGGGAAAGCAGGGCTGTTTGTGCAACTGAAACACAGGAATCCACTGTACATGGAGCTGACCACGGGGTAGAGAGTTGCTTGAGTCTCAGACTCTCCCACAGGAGAGGAGCTTAGAAGAAAGGCATTCATCCAACCGCAGAAGAATTGGAGTCGCCTGGAAAGCCAGGAATATTTGAAAACACACCAGGCAAAGATACTTTTGCTCAGCATGTATAAGATCCAACTGAAAACTCACAGGCTGGTTAGAAATTCCTTTTATGGTAAATTTGAAAGTATATGAAATAAGCGAAAAAGTCAAGTATGAACATATGCAAGTGTACACTGTGATAGCAACCACGTGAAAACCGCGTGTGCACTTAAGGATAACGTTTGAATGGGAATATGAAGGAATAGTTGCTGAAGTAAAAGTGTCAAGGCTTAGAAGCCACTTTCCCAGGAGAGCCTGCCAGAGCTCCTGGTTACCCTGGGTTTCTAGGTGGTGGTTTGAGGGAAACTGGGTGGGATCTAGTTGGTGGCACTGCCTTAAAAGTACAGGGAGGGCTCCTTAGTGCATTTGACCTCAGAACCTTTGTTCCGCAAAATGTATTAACTTTCACCAAAAACACTCTTGGGGTAGTACGTTTATTCTGGGGGAGGGAGTGCCCAGCTGCAGCTGGGGATCCAGAGCAGTCTTCACACCAGGCCAGCCAAAACCTGAAGTGTGCTGGTGTGGGGGTCAGTTTTTCCTTTTTCAGTTGTAAAAGTGATACTAGTTCATCGGGGAAATAGAGAATATAAAAAGGGAAGATGATGGCAGTGGCTGGTACTTTCTAACTCAGGAGCACTTAGGGGCCTTCCTCAGTCATCTCTTCCTTCATGTGTCACATGTGTAAATGAGTTTCCTACAAAGGGATTAAGCTGTGTTTGCCATTTGGTGTCCCCCCTCAATGGTTTAATGAGACACTGTTACCATCTCATTTTTGATGGCTGCAAGGTATTCCATCACATTGATTTCACAGTTGTGCAGGCAGTTCAAGTCATTTGTAGTTTGCATGGTTCTAAACAGTACTGTGGTGATGGTATCTGTTACTGCTTCAGAGGCTGGGAACATTCTAAAGGTGATTGAGTTATTTCTTAAATTCTCTTAGTTCTGAGGCGGGAGATTTCCTGCCCATGCTTGGTTGGCCCCGTGTCCTCCTGGGAGGCTACCCCTGACTGAAGCTACCTCAGCCTGTTGCTCTGTTCTGTTGCAGGTGGGGCCCTTGCATTTGTCAGCCCGAGCTTGGCGGTGCACAAGACCTCCTCGTCCGTGGACCGCCAGCGGGAGTACCTCCTGGACATGATCCCACCACGCTCCATCCCCCAGTCGGCCACGTGGAAATAGTGTGAGCCGGCCCAGTGGAGAACAGGCTCCCTCCTCCCTCCCACCTGGCCCGCCACCCTCGATGGGGAAGACACCCTGCTCCCCAAGAGAGCGAACAAGCGTCTGCCACACTGTGGTAGCAAGAGCTCTGTTCTTGGCTGCAAAGTCTTGTCGTGGCTGGAGGGCTGCTTCACAGGTGGACGAGGATTATCATTACTGGGGGACCTTTCCCGTGGGCTTCCCTCCTTTCTTTGCCTTTAGTTTGCCCAACACCAGCAGAAAATCGGACCTCGGGGGCTGGTTCTGCTCCTGCCCTCCCCTTCAGCCCCCTCAGGGCACACGGGCGGCCTGGACACTGTGACACACTCGGGCAAGACCGGAGCCCGGGGCTTCTGAAGTTGAGCGGACCGTTCTGTTTTGTTTTTGCTTTTTCCCGTCTTAGCCTCCCAATCTTTGCCTTCCTTCACGGCAATCTCTAGGTTGACCTTTTTTTTTTTTTTTTTTAAATCACCTCATGATGATGGAGTTTAAAGTAAACCATGCAGACCCAGGGGTTCCTGCCGAGCACAGCTCCCATGCCCCAGAGGATGGGCCACTGACCGACCAGCCCTTGTTCGCTCCAGCGGAAGGCCTGTGCTGCTGCTCGTCCCAGAGACCCCCATGCCCCCGCCCATCAACCTCCCACACTTAGCAAAAGAACAACCTGCAACCCAGACCCAGCCAGAGAGCTGGGGTGCTGGAAGCCATGCTGCCGCCCTTGGTGAAAGGAGGAGAAAAATGGCAGCAACATACAGAGCCTGAGTGGGAGGTTGGAGGGGTGGGCTATCGTGTGTTTTTGTTGTTGTGGTTTATTTTATTAAATTTTTCCTTTTCTTTTCCTTCTTATTTTGATGGACAACATCCCAAGCTGCCCTGGCCTGTGCTCCCATCAGGTGTGTCAGGTGGGGAGGCGCCCCTGCTCCCACAGACTTCAGGGTTTCCATTTGGGTCTAGTTTAGAACCTTCCCTTAAAAGAGGGCCATGCTGCCAGCGTTCGCCTTCAGGTTTTCTTTTTGACCCTCTTTAGAGTCCACAGAGATGTCTTACAAAGGATCAGGTCTGCTCTTAGTTGTGTTTCATTTTGGTTTCTCCCACTCCTTAAAAATCATTTCCATGAGGAAAGGCAGAAGACGTCATGTGCATGCTGCACATGAGACCAGCTCCATGCACATGTGAGGGCATCCCATGTGTGTTGCACATGTGTGTACTGATGTGGAGACGAGTACACCGCTCCCCACTTCAGCCCCTGCCCTGGTTTTCCTGTCCATGCAGTTAGGGACTTAATTTAAAATCCTTATTTTGTAGGGCTGCCTTCTTCAAACACTGCTTCAACATTCTAATAAAGGCTCATTTAACCCCCTCTCTCATGTTGTGTGAATATCAGTGTTTAGAAAACATTTTTGACATGTGGTAGAAGACCTAGTTTTGCAAAACTTTCTACTTTTTTGTTCTGTAGAACCCTAAATTTCTCTGATTTTTGTTTTGAGTAGATGGGCTGAAGGAAGGGAGGGCAGGGAAGGGTGGCTTTCATTACAAGATCCAGGGATTTGGGGGGAAAGGGAAATTAACATTCAGGAGTGGGGGGAAAGGGTGTGTTTATACACCAAAAACTCAAGAGTATGTAAGCATTTCTATTCCTCGCATTTTTCTGTGTGCCTGGTAAATAAATACCTGTCTTATACTACCCTGAGCTGTTATCCCTCTCTGTTCAGTTACATGGGCCAGTCTCCCAATCCTCTAACAAGGAGCACTGGGCTGGCCACTGCCAGCAAACAGTCCTCAGTTCTGTGCAGTAACAGGATCAGGTGTCTGGGCCAAGGTCTCTTCTGCAGTGGAGGAGTGCCCTGGGATTGTTGCACCCCCAGCCAGGTTGACTGGGTCTATGACTCGAGGGCATATGTTGGTCCCCAGCGCCATCAGAACCTAGTTTGTCACATGCTCAGGAACCACCTCTCAGCTCGGTTCGCTTGGACAGACCACCCTGGGTGGAAGACAGGACAGCTGGGCCCTGGCTTTGCCTTCTCCAGCTCAGCAATCCCCGGCACATTCCCATCAGTGAGGAAATGTAGCTTTTCAAAAAAGATGCTGTGATGGAAATGTAGCATTTTAAAAAAGGGGTGAAGAGTGTGAGAAGTTTTAATCTTTAGTTCAATTCTGTTTTAAAACTCCTACCTCCCTTTTTCTTCAGTTTCCCACATTGCAGTGTAACATCTATCATAAGCCCCAAATGGGTGGTTATGTGACTGACTGAAAGGTGTTACAGCAAAGGCATTATTGTCGAGTTTTGCTGTGTTAATACATACTTTTTTGCCCCAATTTTTTTTTAAGATTTTCTTTTTAGAGAGAAGGGGAAGGGAGGAAGAGAGGGAGATAAACATCGATGTGCAAGAGATACATCAATTGATTGCCTCTCGCACGCCCTGAGCTGAGGACCTGACCAGCAACCCAGGCTTGTGCCCTGAATAGGAATCAAACCGGTGACCTTTCAGTTCGCAGGCTGCACTCAATCCACCGAGCCAGACCAGCCAGGGAGTTGCCCAAATTTTTGAGTGAAAAATAAGGATGCACATTGTACATGGGTATAACAATTATGTGCCATAGCTATAATCTGTATAATATGCACAAAAACATGGGTGCGCATTATCCACGGGAGCACATTATGCCCTGCAAAATACAGTAAATGCCTCTCTGGGTATGGAGTTTGAATATACTAGGAAAACATGTTAACAGTAAGGCTTTTCTCCCAGCAGCAAAATTCACCTGGTCAAAATCTGCCACAGTGCTGTGGTCCTGGCCTCAGGAGCATAAGGGCTGAGAGGTTCTAGTTTCCAGGAGCAATGAAAATGTGGGAGCCCCCAGGCCTAAATGATGATTGTAATAGTCTAGTTATCTGTGACACAAATCCCTGACAGTGATTGGAACTTAAAAACATCAGCCACTCTGGACTGGAGCTGGGGGTGGGGGGCGGTGCTCACAAAGCTTACTCCTGGTTTTGATGAGGGAGCATGTTTGAAGCACCGAGTGTGTAAACTTGTATATGCACAGATACATACCTGCCCACGTGGAGCCACCTATGGCTTTTGCCATCGGGCCCCTGTCTAGCCTAGTCCCCAGTGTCTTAACTGTGATGTTCAGACTCACACCTTTTTTTTTTTTGCTGCTTGTATGTGCACTGACAGTGATAAAACCCGAAACCTTGGTGTCCCGGGACAATGCTGTAACCTACTGAACTACCTGGCCAGGGCCTGGACCCACATCTTTGACAAGGCTGACAATGGCCCTTCTCCAGGAACCTCTTGTCCTGTCCTCTAAGACCTTAGAACAAAAAAACTCACCCCAGTGCAGAGAGAATAAATAAGGCAACTGAGTACAGCCTTGTCATGTTTCCCACTGGTCACTCCTATGAGGCAGGGAGGCAAGAGAAGGAATTTTTTAACTCCAGTGGGCTTTTTTTTAACCCTAGCCTGAGGATACAATTATTGATTTTAGAGGCAGAAACCTCAATCAGTTGCTTCCCGGATGCAAACCTGCAACCTCTTAGTATATGGGTCGGGATGATGCTCCAACCAAATGAGCCACACCAGGGAGGAATTAATTTTCTGTGTAAGTAATGTACACATTCTCAACACAGGTGTAAATAATGGAAATTGTGGTCTTTGACGCTTCACCATACGGTTTCTTTTTTTTTAATTTGAAGTTATGCTGCACATGATGTTTGCCTGAAGAACTTGGACTGAGCTTTTTTTTATATGACAGCTAAAGTTTTATAATCCTTAACAAAGAAAGTATGATAAACAGGTACACTAGCGCAAGGTTGTTGGGAAGTGGATTTGAGTGGAGGTCACTTGTATTTATTCTGACTTAATCTCTGATAATGTAAAAAAGTTGACCATCAACCCAAAATAGAAGTTCCAATAAATAGGCTGGAAATCAGTGGCCATACATGGTGTCACCAGGAAGTTTTAGATCTTAGGACAATAAAGAAGTGGATGATATGTTGGCTCTATTTTTCTTTCAGCCCCTCATCCCCGGTTTTCCTGCATTATTTAGTCCAGCAATGGAGCAGGTTAGAAACTTGGGTAAGTGCAGCAAGGTAACCCTTTGTTAAGGGAGAAGCAAAGGATGAGACACCTGCTTCTTGGGCTTCTTTTGGACTTGACTTCCTATGGGTAGGGAGCCCTCCAACTGGGTGCTGGAGCCTTGCCTCCAGCCGGCCCTCCAACTCCACCAGAACCAAGGGCTTTGTGGCCTGGGGGAGTGTGATGAGACTCCCACGGGTTTTTCCCATTGGGCTGGCTCTTGGCCCCTTCCAGTCTCCACCCTGGAGTGGTAGGTTTTTCTGGAGTGCTTTTCAGGCTTGGTTCCCCATTGGGTGTCTTTGTTGCAGGACACAATATTACAAATGCAGATTTTAAGTACAGAGGGACCCACCCAGCCGGGCCCTGATATGAACAACTTTCTGTTGAAAATTTGTTTTCAGAGGTTAACACTTTCAAATTTTTTTCATAACATGAGACCTGTGTTCACTTTGGTAATCTGTTAGTACTGTTTTCCTAGGCGCATTTATTTATTTATTTATTTATTTATTTATTTATTTATTTATTGCTGGTTATTTTTGTTGTTGAGGTATCCCTGACTCTGGCAGTGAGTGCTAACTGCCTACTGCCAGCTTGGTTTCACCTGGACAGGCACAGAGCTGGTGACAGAAATTAAGCCCAAACCGGTTTACCTGTGACACACTGACTGGTGCCCTATGCTCTAACGCTGGCTTATGGGATGCTTTCTCGGGGGCTTTGCACTTGGCTCTCGAGTCTTTGCTGGATCAGCCACAGGCTCCCCAGTGGACCCAGGGGTGAGTCTCATTTTCTCCAGCTAACAAATGGAACACTCAGCCCTGGTTCCCTGAGACTTTGTCCCTTCTAAACCAAGCCCCGGCCATGGGGCAGGAGAATACCTTGGCCCATTGCTCATGCAGATTCATTAGTCAAGGACAAAACAGGCATGTACCACACCCTAAGCATTGGATCAAACCTGTGACAAGGGCAAAGAATGGAGTTGACAGCCCTGATCGGTGTGGCTTGGTTGGTTGGGTGTCATCCCACAAAGCAAAAGTCGCTGGTTTGATTCCCCGTCAGGGCATGTGCCTGAGTTGTGGGTTCAGACCCCAGTCATAGCAGGTACGAGAGGCAACTGATCAACGTTTCTCTCTCCCTTGTACTCTAAAATCAATAAACATATCAACTGAGGATTAAGAAAAAAGAATGGAATGACAGGAGGTAAGCTTGTAGGTCAAGTCTTGAATGAAAAGGGAAAAGTATTGCTGGGAGTGGGAACAGCCAGTGAAAAGTCTCAGGTGTGACAAAGCCTGGCAGGTGGAGGATGAGAAGGGCAATGTGGCTGGACAGTGCAGAATAGGGGTGAAGATGTTTTATTCTGAGTGCAGTGTCACAGCCCTTCCAACAACCCCAGAGCTGGGTTCCTGCCCCCATTTTCCAGGTGCAGTGCCTGAGGTATGGTCCAGGTCAGGAGAGGCACCCTTCTAGTGTAAATCCAAGGGTTCAGTTTTCTGTCTCAGTTTAGATGTGAACAAGCCAGGATTAAGTGTCAAGGCACTTACCCTCTCTTAGCCTGTTTCCTCATCTGCAAAATAAGGACGTTGGGGCCACAGCCCATTTGAAAAGGATGAGAGGAGAGCTGGCACTTAATCCCCAGGTGCCTGAGAGCCACAGAGGATGAGTGAGCAGGGGTGGGCCATGGTCAAACCCACAAGCTGACCAGCCTCCTTGGGTACTGGTCATGGGCCTCAGGTGGAGCAGGTAGCATTAAAGTTTAGAGAGACATTTCCCATACTAGTAACTGCATCGTAGCAAAATAACTCCCACATTCCCCCAGGCCATGTGGGGTCCCCTCTCCAGACAATACATACACCTTTACCTTTCCACCTCCTCTCCATTCCAACTTCCTGGCATTACTCAAACACACCAGCTCCATCCCGTTTGGGAACTCATGAAACATGTTCAGCTGTTTCCAGTGGCTGATTCCTTCAGGGTTCAGCTCAGATATCTCCTTTCAATCCCTTAGGTGTCACCCCCCAACCTAGCATTTAGCACAACTTACAATTTTTAAAAGATTTCCACGCAACTTTTTACTTTTCACTTGCCTCCTCACTGAGAGCAATAATGGATCTAATAAACCTCTTTGCTGAGTCCCAGGATTTGGTACACAGCAAGCGTTCAGAAAATCCATGAATGAAGATAAAACAACGAATCGGCTTGGCTGGTGGACTTACGGCCGCACCCTTGACTCCCCCCAACCCTTACCCTATAAGGAAGGGGCCCTCACTAAGGAGAGTTTCTATCATCTCCCCACCCTACCTCAGCCATATCTGGGTTCTAGTCCCAGCTGTGTTCTTGGGCACATGACATCTGCGTAGGCCTCAATTTCCTTGTCTGTAAATGCTGTTGACATCGATGCCGTACCTTCTGAAACACGAGGAAGATGCTGGGTCCTTGCTCTCCAGCCCAATGTTTCGTTTCTTTGTTTCTTTTTTTAAAGATTTTATTTACTTAGTTTTAGAGAGAGGGAAAGGGAGAAAGAGAAGGAAACATCAATATGTAGTTACCGCTCACGCGCCCCCTACTGGGAACCTGGCTCGCAACCCGGGCATGTGCCCTGACTGGGAATCCAACCGGTGACCCTTTGGTCCCAGGCCGGTGCTCAGTCCACTGAGCCACACCAGCCAGGGCCCCAGCCCAGTATTTCTATTCCCTAGGGCCATCACGACCCCGGGGATGACCTTAAAGCCCCTTCGACTCTTCCCAGGATGGGAGGGGGAGGGCAAATGGTCTGGATTCGAATCCTCCCAACGCCCTTTTGAGAACTGGAGCAAGAACCTTCACAAATCTTTTTGTAAAATTGAGCGCCCGCGCCTGCCTTCCGGGGGAGAGACCCCCCTCATCCCTCTCCGTAAAAGGGGGCCATCGCTAGAGCCAGGTGAGAGATAGAGCGAGTTTATTGCAAGTTACAACCAGGGTGGCACCCGGAAGGTGCCGTCCCGCGACCACCTGAGCCGCAAGCAGAGCACGGACGCACTCTGCGTGCGTACCCTCGCCGGTAGCTGCTCAAAGCAGCCTTCTGTCTCACAACTGTCGCTCGTGCCGCGCAGGCGTAATGCTTCCGCATCCTCTGGTCCCGCCCCTTACTGAGGTTTTCTTGCAGAGAATCAAGGATGCTCATGCACTCTCCTGTTCTCCAAATCGTGGAGGAGGAACTAGATTCCAAAGGGGGCGATCACAGCCCCGCGGTCGAGGAAAAGGGGACAGGGGAAAGGACGCATGCGCATTGGCGCACGGCGGCTTCGCTGGGCTCAAGAAACGTGCCTCCCGAGCGTACGCCGCGCTTGCGCAGTGCTTGGGGAGGCGGGAATGGGGGTGGGGGGAACCCCGGCTTTTAGCCGGAGTCTCCAGCGCGCAGCCAACCGTTGCGCGCTACCTGGCCCGCCGAGGGTCTGGCTGACGGGCTGAACTGCAGCAATTCCGTGATCAGGTCCTTGCAGCGCTCAGAGAGCTGGAGGCCATTGGGGTAGAGGACGCCGCGCTTTTGGCGCCGCGGCAGGCCGGCGATATCTGAGTCGTCGAAGGGCATGCATCCGGTGACCATGACGTAGAGCACGACGCCTAGGCTCCACACGTCGTACTTCTTGGGGTCATAGGGGATGCCCAGGAGAACCTCCGGTGATGCGTAGGCTGCTGAGCCGCAGTAGGTGGTGCTCAGATCAGGGTAGCCGTGTGCCTGGCGGCCGAAGCCAAAGTCAGTGAGCTTGACGCGGCGCTCGTCAGGGCTCAGCAACACGTTTTCGCACTTGAGGTCGCGGTGCACCAGATGGTGGTCGTGCAGGTAGCGCACGGCACCGGCTATCTGTGCGAAGAGGTCGCGCGCCTGCCCCCCGGGGATGCGCCCGTTGCGCTGTACTGCCTGCAGCAAGTCAGTGGCGGCTGCCTCCATCACGATGTACAGCTTCCCATTGCACACCTCAATGAACTCGAAGACATGCACAATGTGCGGGTGCCTCACGCCTCGAAGAATGGACAGCTCGCGGGGCAGGAACTTGTTGACGAAGTCGGGCGGTGCGCGCCGCCGGTCCACCACCTTGATGGCCACCGTACCCTTGTATTTCTTGGACGTGGCCACCTTCACCTTCGAGTAACTTCCCTCACCTATCGTGCGGCCCAGCTTATAGCCGAGCTCACTTAGGAGTTTGTCGCCCGACATGGCCCCTGGGGCACGCGGGGAGTAGGAGGCTGCTGCTGTCGGGGGGCGGCCAGACTCCGATCTCGGGCCTAACCCATGGTGCTTGGCACCTACACACCTGCACCCCCATGTGCCCACTCCTCGGCCCCCTCCGTGGCGGTGCCTTTTATTGCCCAGGTAACAATTTCTGCCTTGTGAAGTGACCGCGGGCGTCACCCCACCTCGGAGTGGGGGCCCCGCGGGCGTTACCCCGCCTAGGGAAGGAGGCCCCCCGTGGCCCTAGGGCTTTGTGACTCATAATCGCTCTGTATGGTCCAGTTCCCGATGAGAGGCTGCTAACAAGGAAGGGCTCCCGACCACTACCGAGGAGCGGAATCGGTGCTTGGGGTTGGGGCGGCTCCTCGAGAGTCCAGATCTGAATGGCAGCTGCCCCGCCCAACTTCTTGAACCAGCCCGCACACCCGGGTGGGGAGAAAACGAGTAAGGGGGCGTAGCTCGGTGATCCGGCTCCCTCGGGAGTTTGATTGCCCTGCACATCTCCGCAGAGGGAAGGTGAATGGGGAGGTCCTTTGATGCAAGGACCCGGTTAACCCGACAGGCTCCAGCTGCCCACACCGACTGAGCCACGCCCCAACTGGGAGGAGAAGAAAGGATTTTTTGGCCGTAGCCGGGCGTCGCAGCCTGAGCTCTCCGGCGCAATAGGGTCGCTACGCAGCGCCCTGGGTTCCCTGACCGGGCTCCAGGCCTGCGCGATATCTTCTGCCACATTCAGTGTGGCGCCGGCTGCGGGTGCGTCACTTCCGTCCACGACCGGAAGCGTAAAGCTCTGCGAACATGGCGGCCTCGAAGGTGAAGCAGGACATGCCCCCGCCGGGCGGTTACGGCCCCATAGACTACAAACGGAACCTTCCGCGTCGGGGACTGTCGGGTCAGTGTTCGTCGGTGCCTAGTGTCAGGGTCTGCGACTTTTGTGTGCCGCAGCGGGGACGGGACGCTGGGGAGGCTAACAGGCCTCAGTCTACCGGCGGTGTGATGATAGGTGGAGTCTGAGGAATCCCAGATAGCATCAGTGGTAACAAGGATAACTGCCGCAATTACTAAATCTTTTCATTTCTTCTCGTAACAGCTTAGAAGTCGGTCCCCCTTTCACAGTAGGTTAAGCTGAGATTAGTATAGTCTGCTCCCCCTAGCCTTGTTCCACGCTTTCAGTTTACAGGTGGGAAAACTGAGGCCCGGGAGAGGCTGCGATCTTACCCACAAGGACCACCTATAGCAAAGCGGGGGCCAAAACCGGGAATACCGAAGGAATTTAAAAGCTGCTCTGCGTGGTTGTTCCTTGCTGGTGGCCCCCACCTGCAGGATATCCCAGGAATATGTATTCTTAAATTTTTCAAATGTTTTAAGTAATTTTTAAAAATCTGTTACTGGGTTCGTCACAGAAAAATGTGAGAGAGGAAGTAAAAGGCACCCATACTTCACCTCCAGAATTAACAAATACAAAGAAATTTAAAACATACTAAGGATGAATACATTTGCTGTAAATCATCAAACTTTACCTTTAAAATCTGCATATCATGCAAATTATGCCTTAATTAAAAACAAAAATCATAGACATGGAAAAAAAAAAGCCACGATTCAGAGAGTAGGAAAGTTAATGTTTAGTGAAAACACAAGCCTCCCTTTCTTGCCTTTTTCATATCCCAGAACAGAGGTTGGCAGACTTTTTCTTTGTTTTAAGATTTTTATTTTTATTTATTTGTAGAGAGAAGAGGGGGAGAGAGAGTAGGGGAGAGAAACGTTGATTGGTTGCCTCTCCCGTGCTGGGAACAGCAACCCAGGCAATACCCTGACTGGGAATCGAACTGGCAACCTTTTGTTTTGCAGGACAACACCCAACAAAACAGAGCCACACCTGTAAGGGAGGCAAACTTTTTTTTATAAAGGGCCAGGTAAATATTTTATGCTTTACTGGCCAAGTGGCCACTGCTGCAGCTGTTTGTTTTTTTTTACAGCTGTTTACAAATCTGAAAGTGTTGTTACCCAAGGCCCATACAAAATCAGGTTACAGGCTAGGTTAAGCACCACATGGGTGCTTAACCCCTCCACCCCCAGTCCACAACTCATCCTGGAGCAGATTGAATGAAATCTAATGTGATCTGAGTCTCTTCCTTTTTTCCTCATGGATCTGAGTCTTCCTTGAGGTATAACACAACACCCAGACTGCACCCCTCAGGTGTACCACGTGAGATCTGTTTATACTAGTGCACCTGGGTGACCTATACCCAGACCAGGCTTAAGAAGGATCCCAGCCTTTGGGCCTCTGGGCTCTCCCCAGTCAGCATCTTTTTTTTTTGTAAATCACAAATGGACCCTTTATACTGGCTCTCTGCTTGTTCATGTCACAGCTTGACCTCCCATGGGTCCTATGTGCCATTGCCTCGGGTTGGGTCTCCTAATTGCATCCCTTTATGCCGAATTTCACTATAGCACATACAAACCCACCCCAGTATTTTCTTGGCTGCAGAGTTGTGAGGAAAATACCTCTCTGGTGGTGTGGTCTTTGTTTATGAACCTGCATTTGTTTATTAACTAGTTCAGTGTGCACATGGCTATGGGCCCCGTCTCAAAGAGTTCACTGTCACATCATGCCAGAATTCCCTGTTGTGGTGAGTTGTGGGGCCTGGGCTAACCAGGACCTACTTTAGCCAGGGTGGGCCTGAGGGACCTCTCTGAGGAGGAGTTCCCTGGGTAGAGGGAACAGCAAGTGCAAAGGCCCTGTGCTCTATCCTGCACCACACCCTCATCCTCTGTCTTCCTGGCCCTCTTCCAGCCTTGCCTCTTTTGAGCCATGGTCCACAGCAGCCCCCCTCCCCATTAGTCTTATCCTCCCCTGCTCTTGTTAAGGCACTGTGGCCCCAAGCAGGGCACCAACTGCCCTTATCTCTCCCTGGACCACTCAGTGCCTGCATCCCAGAACATGGCAGGCTGGTTCAGGCTGCTTTAATCCATGCTGCTCCCAAAGTGACTGCTACCCCCACATCTCATCTCTCACACCCAGCTCCTCTCTCCACTCCCTCCTGTGCCCACTGTGTGGCTCCTTTTTTTCTTCTGTCTTCAACATTTTTATTGAGATTCCATACCATACATTTCACCCATTTTGTCTGTACAAATCACTGATTTTTAGCCTATTCGCAGTTATGCAACAGTCACCATAGTGTAAGTTTACTACACTTTCATCACCCGAAAAAGAAACCCCATCCCCATTAGCAGTCACTCTCCATTCTCCGCCCACCCCCTGACAATCACTAATCTGCCTTCTGTCTCTGCGGATTTGCCTCTTCTGGACATTTTGTGTAAATGGACCCATTCACAATGTGTTTTTTGTGTCTGTTTTCTATCAGCATGGTGTTTTTTGGGTTTTTTTTAAAGATTTTACTTATTTTTAGAGAGAGGAATGGAGGTTGAAAGGGAGAGAAACATCAATGTGTGGTTACCTCTCACACACCCCCTACTGGGGGACCTGGCCCGCAACCCTTTGGTTTGCAGACTGGTGCTCAATCCACTGAACCACACCAACCAGGGCTCAGCATGATGTTTTTAATGTTCATGTAGCATGTGATAGCACTTCATTCCTTTTTATGGCTGAATAATAACCTCGTATGGATGGACCACATTTTACGTATCCATTTCCCACTTGATGGACATTGGAGGTTTTCCTACCTTTCCCCTGTTGTGAATCAGTTGTGCTATGAATATGCATCTACAGGTGTCTATGTGGCATATGTTTGATTTTTCTTAGGTGAAATTTCACCTAGGAATGTAACTGCTGGGTCATGGTAACTCCACATTTAATGTTTTGAGGAACTGCCAAACTGGTTTCTAAGTTACCTATACCATTTTACGTTCTCACCTATAGCATATGGAAGTTCAAATTTCTTCACATCTGGACAACACCAGTTATTTATTTATTTATTTATTTATTTATTTTGAGTTTCCCCATCAGTGGGTATGAGATGGTATCTCACTGTGGTTTTAATTTGCATTTTATGCCTTGGCTGGTATGGCTTAGTGGATTGAGTGCTGGCCTGCAAACCAAAGGGTCGTCAGTTCGATTCCCAGTCAGGGCACATGCCTGGGTTGCAGGCCAGGTCCCCAGTAGAAGGCATGTGTGAGGCAACCACACATTGATATTTCTTTCCCTCTTTTTTCTCTTCCCTTCCCCTCTCTCTAAAAATAAATAAATAAAATCTTTTTTTAAAAATGTGCATTTTCTTGGTGACTAATAGTATTGAGCATCTGTTCTTATGTTTATTGGATATTTGTATAGCTTCTTTGGAAAACTGTCCAGATCATTTACACATTTTTAAATTGGGTTGTTCATCTTGTTATCATTGAGTTTTAACAGTTCTTTATATATTTTGGATACCATGCCCTTGTCAGATATATGATCTGCAAATACTTTCTCCCATTCTGTGGGTTGTCTTTTGAGATCTCTGATGATATTTGCAGCACAAAATATCAAAAATAAAATTATTTTTATTTTTAAAGATTTTATTTATTTATTTATTTTTAGAGAGAGGGGAAGGGAGGGAGAAAGACAGGGAGAGAAACATTGATGTGAGAACCGTTGATCAACTGCCTCTTGTACACTCCCTGACTGGAGACTGAACCTGCCGCCCAGGCATGTGCCCTGACCAGGAATTGAACCAGTGACCTCTTGCTTTGCAGAATGACGCCCGTCAACTGAACCACTAATTTCAGTGAAGTACCATTCATCTATTTTTTCTTTTGTCTCTTGTGCTTCTGGTGTCGTATCTAAGAAACCATTGCCTCATCCAGGGTCAGAGTGACGGACTCTTAAGAGTTTTTTAGTTTTAGCTTTTACATTGAGGTCTTTAATCCATTTTGAGTTAATTTTTGTGGATGGGAGTAGGAAGGAGCACACTATTCTTTTGCATGTGGCTATCTAGTTGTTCAGTTTGCTGAAAAGACTATTCTTTTCTCCATTGAATTGTCTTGGCACCCTTGTATAAATTCAATTGACCATAAATGTGAGAGTTTATTTCTGGACTCTCAGCCCTGTTCCATCGATGTACATGTCTATCCTTAATGCCAGTGCCACGCTGTCCTGTACACACAGCTGCGTGATAACTTTTGAAATTGTGTAGTGTGGGTCCTCCTACTTTGTTCTTTTTCAGAATTATTTTGACTATTCTGGTCCCTTGCATTTTTGTATGAATTTCACGATCCACTTGTCAGTTTCTGGTAGGCTGTGGGGGGTAGGATGGAATTCCGAAGGGGACTGTGTTGACTCTACCTCATTTTGGAAAGTACTGCCATCTGAACAAAATGTTAAGTCCTGATCCATGAGCACAGGATGTGTTTTCATTTATTTAGATCTTCTTTACCTGTGGTCCACACATCTTTCTGGGCATGCCACTCCTCAGCCTCCCCCACCATACTGGCAGCTCCAAAGGCATAGACATCACCGATGCAGGGCCTGGGGTCTGGGCCTTAAAGCCTCAGTGAGGAAGAAATGAGGGCTGTAGCATCAGAAAGGGCTCCTTAGTCCCGGAATTCATCTTACAGATGGTCCCACACTTGGGTGCCTGGTGTGATGGTAAAGAATTTTCACAAGGACAGCGTAGGTCTGTCCCCCGCAGTGGGGTTAGAAGGGGAGGCTCCTGGGCCTCTCCACAGCTATTGAAAAGAATGAGGCAGCTTTGATGAAATGCCCTACACAGGCAGGCAGCCAACCACTGGGTGTGCCAGGAGTGGACCTGCCTCTCAGTGCAGGAACCAGGTTGCCCTCGCTGACTTGAGCTGGTGGGTTTTTTAAATGTTTGTTTTTTAAGAGTTTAGCTCTGGCTGGTGTGGCTCAGTGGACTGAGCACCTGACTGAGAGCCAAAAGGTCGGTAGTTCGATTCCCAGTCAGGGCACACGCCTGGGTTTCAGGCCAGGTCCCCAGTTGTGGGCGTGCAAGAGGCAACCAGTTGATGTGTATGTCATGCATACATCATTGTTTCTCTCCCTCTCTTTCTCCCTCCCGAGGGGAAGGGAGGGAGAAAGAGAGGGAGAGAAACACTGATTGGTTGCCTCTCATACACACCCGGACGGGACTGAGCCCACTACCCAGGCATGTTCCCTGACAGGGAATTGAACTGGCGAGCTTTGGCTTGGCGGGATGACACCCAACCAACTGAGCTCCATTGGTCAGGGCCTGAGCTGGTAGTTTTAACAGGTTGAACTAAGGGGAAAAATAGGAGCCAGTTTCTCATTTATCTCTGGGTCCAGCAGAGGTGCCTAATGAGCCTTGTGTCGGAGCTGAGCTGAAGAAGAAAGAGCCTCCACTTTGTCTCCCCATGAGGCCCAGGGAATGGCATCACCCATTGTTTACCAGTCCTTTACTGGGTATTAATTAGAGCTTGACCTGGCCAAGTTTGTCCACTCATCACAACCACCTCGAGGCCTTGCCAGAGAAGAGACCATGCTTGAAAGGTGAAAGGGTGCATGGCCAGCCAGCCCCAGCCAGGCCCCAGGTGCCTGAGCCTTCCTGAAGACCCAGCAGGCTCAGGGCCTGTCAGTCAGGATTGTGGTGGACGCCTGCTGGAGCTCAGTAAATATTCATGGCGTCCTGTCCCACGGGGCCCAGGGTGGGGGCAATAGCACCTCAGGAGGCCAGGGGGGTTGGTGGCAACCCCTGGAGGGCACTGCCTGCCTCTGACAGCATCGTCCAGCCCCCCGTGGGCAGCATGTAAGGAGGTGGCTCCCAGGTAGCCAGGAGCCACCATGGAGCTGGAACCCAGCCATGGACACTGACCTTCTTTGAGGGGACTGGCTGGCTGACTGAACCAAACAACCTAACCTCCTAGAAGATTGTGGTACCAGGACCACCGGGCCATAAACATCTAGACCCTTGCGCCCTCCTGCAGTTCTGGCCCACCCTGTACCTTCCGGGAACCCCAGCATAGGGGCAGAGGGGTTGCAGCTGCAACAGCCTTGCCTCTGAGAGAGAAGCTGAGGCTTCTCTGTTGTCCCCTGCCCGTAGAGCGGACAAACACGTTAGAGAGTGGTCTGCAGCTGTGGAAGAGGGGGTGTCTAAGGAAGGAGGCCAGCGGACATTCCACAGAGACAAAAAAAAAATACTCTGAAGAAATGCGAGCTGTCTCTGGGAAGGGGTCAGGGGCCTCTCACCTTCTCCGTCGTCTGTATTTCTGGGGCTGTTTGTACAGTGAGTGAATTTTGCTTCTTGAGAAGAAATGACAAGGGTGGCATGTTTTGCATGCAGATGCTGAGCCGGCGCTCCTCTCCCCACAGGCTACAGCATGTTCGCCGTGGGCATTGGGACCTTGCTCTTCGGCTACTGGAGCATGATGAAGTGGAATCGCGAACGCAGGTAGGCCTCGTGCGGGTGAGGGTGGGCACTTGTCTCTGGACTTGGTGTATGTCGGGGCCCCTTGTCAATCCCCCAGGCCTTAGGGACCCATTGATGGATTTTACCCTCAAAGATTGACCAGAGATCAAGGAGTTCTCCAGGTGTTTAGCAGGCGCTGCCTAGGCCTCTGGACTCAGGGGTCCGGGTTAGGATAGCCTGTTGGGTAGAGGTGGAGGAGTAGCCCAAGAACATGCTCTCCTAGCAGGCTTTCGTCCATGGTGACCAGGCAATGATGATATTAGGGCTTAGAAAGCAGATCATGTGAGGCAGTGGCCATGCCAGCCACACGGGGTCTGGGGCAACAAGTCCTGCCAATGGCCTCGGTTCAGGCTATATCCACCGCTGAGCTCTCCTGAAGCCTTGCCGGGTGGCTCCTTCCCATTGGCTGCCTGGGCCCCTCTACCCTGTCCCACCTGTGTCATGTGTTTTAGCGTCCCCCAGGAGGCCAGGGATCTCTGAGGACAGTGCTAGAGAAGGCCCAACTTGTGGAGGGCACTCCACATTGTTGAGTGAACTCAGGAGCATCTGGCGGGTGCTGGGTGCGAGGCACCCCGTGCTGGACAGGCAAGACCAGGCCCAGCCTCTCGGGGACAGAGTAGTGACCACAGTGTGTGGCTGTGGTGGGGGCAGCAGCTTGGGGGATGGGACAGGGAGAGGAGTTGAAGTTCATCTACCCCGTATGCCTCTCTGAAATTCCTAGTCTTGTGGGGACAAGGCCAAAGGCCACTCCCCAGGCCACAACATGGCTCTACTCCCCCTACTCCCCAGCACAGACAGGCTGGTGGCTTGGAAGACGCCGGAGAGCAGGAAGAAAAGGAGCTGCCTGCCCAGGGCTCACACCCCAAAGTTATTTTGAGATGAAGGGCATGTAGTTTTGTAAGGCCCATAGTCCCGTGATGAACACTCCCCCTCCTTCACTGCAGCTACAGCCCTGGGCTATTTTTAGGATTTAAAAAAAAGCTTTTAATTGAAAAGAAAATGTGAAGCCAGCAGCCTTGTGGACCAGTGCCTGTGCCAGCTGGGTGCCCATCTTGGGCCCACTGCCCAAGCTCTGTCCCGCTTGCCTACCTCTTCCCCGACCACCTTCCCGTGCATCACCCTGAATGTCTGGGGACCGTGTTGTTTGCCCCGCGCCCCGCCACTAATCTGATGCAAGTGTTGGTTTTGGGGTTTCACAGGCGCCTGCAGATCGAGGACTTTGAGGCCCGCATTGCACTGATGCCGCTGTTGCAGGCAGAGAAGGACCGGAGGTGGGGCCACCAGGACCAGCGTCAAGATGTCGCAGGCCTGAGTTCCTCAGCTTGCAGTGTGGGGACACAGCCAGAAGGCACATGGGGGCTGACAGCTGCACCCTTGCATAGACGGGCTGCTGTCTCCCTTGGAGAGGACCCTAGACAAAGTGGATACCCAAGGGGCAGAACAGGAAAGCTTCCTTTGAGAGGGGGTGTTGGGCCGGAGCAAGAGGACAGTAAGAGCTTGCCAGGGAGAGAGGAAAGGAAAGAAAGGAGTCAGTGTGTACAGGGTTGGAAGTGACAGGAGAGGATGGGGGGATAGAGCAGGGAGGGGTCTGGCAGATGCATTAGACAGGAGTCCCTTGGGGTTCTCAGGCCTGTCCCCCACCTCCCACTCTGCCCTTGGCAGGGTCCTGCAGATGCTTCGGGAGAACCTGGAGGAGGAGGCCATCATCATGAAGGATGTGCCCGACTGGAAGGTGGGTGCCTTGCAGGGAGGAGGGCAGGGGTCTACGCCACTGCAGAAGTGCAGCCTCCCACAGAAACCGTGGACTGAGAGGGGTAGTGGGTGCTGGGTGTGAGGAGAGGAGAGCAGCAGCTTCTATCTGACAGAGTAGCCAGCCTTCCCACCCCTTGCTTGCTTTCCCCACAGGTGGGCGAGTCTATGTTCCACACAACACGCTGGGTGACCCCCATAATCGGTGAGCTGTATGGACTGCGCACAAATGAGGAGATTCTCAACGCTACCTACGGCTTCACCTGGTACACGTAGGGTCCGCCCCTCGGCCACTGGACCCCACTCGCTCCCTACGGAAAGAATAAATGCTCTGGAAATTCATCTGCCTGTGTCCCAGGGACCGAGTGGCTCAGGGAGGGGTCACACGTGATGTGGGGACTCAGGGACTGGACCTGGGGATTTGGCAGAAAACACCAAGCTGGGTGGCCTCAAAACACACCCAGAGTCTGCCGCTGGACCTCCATCAGCCTGGATTCCCAAACTTGACTGTCTCACCTCTGTTGAAGCCCTGCTTGACTGTGGTCCACCTCTCTGGGCTTCACCAGAGCACGGGTGGTCAGAGGTGTGTCCCCTTACTCCCAGGCCAAGATCCCATAGCAGAGGTGATCAACATCACGACCTGTCTCTGCCCCTCCAGACTTCGTTTCCCTGCCGGTAGGGGGCATCCCTGGGCGTCCTTACATCTCTGCAGCAGCTCAGCTCCTAGCACAAAAGGGTTAAGTCCACCTGCATCTAGTGACCAATGGTCGTGCGCGGTGTCTCCTGATTGGCGGGTGGGAGGGGCTGGGGCCTGCTCTAGGGTAGCTTAAAAGGCGGTGTCCACGGGGTCCCCTGCTGCAAGCACACAGGCATACCTGAGCCATGAGCGCCACAGCCGGCTGGGACCCCGCTGAGGCACCGGAGGAGCGGCGTTTCCTCAGGTCAGCAGGGGTAGGGTTGCCCGCCCTGGACCCTTAGCCAGGGTATGGCTGGGGGGCATAGCTGGGACGGGTAATGGGGGACAGAGCACGGCCCAAAGGGGGCCCGGGAATGCTAGGCCCACACACATTTCACAGGAGAGAGCCTGCTGCTGCCTGAGAAGCTGTGTTGCCAGGTAAAATGCAATCAGCAGCAGACACCACCACTACCCCCTGCCCCACGCATGAATTAGTCATCAGCCCTGCTCCTCACTGCCCCTCACCCCTTACCCCAGCCAGGGTCCATCTCCCTTTTCCGTCTCTGAGGGACCCTGGAGCCACAACCCTCCTTCCCCGTCTGAATACTTACTCTGCTCCTCCAATGCTCACACCTCCCGTGGTGGTCCACTGCTCTAATACTTTGTCCTGAGAAGGAAACAGGCCTGGGGAGAAGGGAAGCCACTGTCTGAGCCAGGGCTAGGGTAGTTTTTGAACACATGGGTCACTTGCCAGGTGTCTGGAGCTGGCAGCTGTGGCCGTCTCACACCTTGTTCTGAGTCATCCTGGGTGACATGGGACCCCAGGCAGGGCTGTGGACCTCACAATAGAGCAGATTTGTTGCACGGCCCCTTGTCTGACCACTTCTGCCCGGTGTCCAGTTAGCTCCTCCTCTTAGGGCTGATAGTGTCTGATGTCCAGATTTTGACTGGTATTCAGATTCAGCCTAAAAACCCAGCACATCCTGGGGGAAGATGAATGTTCATCCGGTGTGGGTGACAGTGGGGGCGCCTCAGACGCCAATAGAAGAGTGATGGGGCTCTGGGATGGGTGGAAGTGGAGCACAGTGAACAAGGGGAGAGAGGCCATGAGGTTGGAAACATAATAGGGGGCACGTAGGCGCGATGAGGGATTTGAATATTCTCTGAATACTAGAGACCCTTAAGGTTTGCGACAGGGTGATGTGACCTGGTGTTCAAATATTAAAAGCCTCCATGACGGGTTGTGGAGTTGGGGGGGCGTGGCATAAGACTGCTCTAGGCAATCAGGTGGGAAGTAATGGTGGGCTGGCAGGAAGAGGCATGAGGGTGGTGTGGGTGGAGAAAAACAGGTAGACCTGAGAGCACAGGGAGGGTCTGGCATGGACATCCTGACTTTGGCTTCCTGGGAGAATTTTGGAAGACCTAGTGCCCTTTGAAACCAGGTCACCTCAGCACTTCTGAGGCTGGTGGGCAAATCCTGGGCCTCATCTGGGGGATAGGCCGAGGGAAGCAAGAACCACCTGCGTAACTGAGCCGCCCCTCCACCCCCAGTCCACAATGGCTCTGCCCTAATTCCCACTCATACCCCACCCGGAAGCCACCATCCCAGGATCCTAGCCGGGACCACTCTCTTCGCAAGGAGTCCCCATTATCACTCTAATGACCAGTTAGGCAGGAAGATAATGTTCCAAGTGGTGACCAGAGGCCAAAGTTTTGAGGGAGAGAAGAGGAGGAATGGATGATCCTTCCACCTTTCTCATTCCCGCCCCCGCCCCACCCCTGCCCTCCCGTTGGGGCTGCAGCCAGAACTGTCACAGATGGAGGGGGAGAAATAAGCACTGTTCCCAAACACCAGGAGTTGGACGCGCCTGCACCGCCTGGGCTGGGGGAGGGGTAGAGGTGTCTTCCTTTGGCCCCACCATGAGCTCCTTTCCCCACCTGGTACTTCAGCCCCATTTGACACTGACTGAAGACAAGCAGAGGGTTGAATATGGCTCTGGTTGCTGGGGTCTCAGGATACGTGACCTCCCTGCTCTCGACCTTCATCTCCCCCCATTTGCATGGGCCCCCCAGGTGTGTTCCTGGCTCAGTTTCTGAGTCTCTCTCATTGCTGCAGCCGCACTGGCCTCCCTTCTGTCCCTTGTACCTGCCAAGCTCACTCCCACCATGAACCCTTGGCCCTCGCTGTTGTTCTTGCTACCTGGATCACCTCCCATAGTGCTCCAGGCCAGCTCCTCCAGGAAACCCTCCCTGACTCCCCATCCCACAGCAGTTCTCATCCCCCACCTCTGCTCCTTCTACTTGGCCTGATCATACTGCAAAATTGGCTGGAAGGTATGGTTTCCTGCTCACAGAATCAAAGGAGGGAATCTAGGATTCATCCCAACAAACCTCAGGCATGTATAGACCTCCCTCTGCTGCTTTGTTCACACTCTGTCCGTGGCTGTGAAGACAGACACCAAGGGTGGAAGTCTCGGTTTTCCCAGTCATTTCTTGCATGACCCTGGGCAAGTCTCTTGGCTTCTCTGAGTTGTTGGATGTTTTTCCAACTCTCTGGGTCTGGTTCTATAATAATTATTGTTGTTGTTATTATTATTATTATTACCCTTTCTAGGGTCTGCTGAGCAGGGGCTAGATGCTGCTCCCTAGCAGGAAGGAGTCCCGCCTAGGAAGCAGCCATCAGAGCATAGACCCAGAGGCAGATTAAGGTCGAGGCAGAGACGAAAATATTTAAACACACTATCAGGCTTTACCGCCGATTGTAAACTTGTACGTAATTAAAATTGCACATATGAAACCAAACTTGGTGTCATTAGAAAAAAGTGTAAAGTTGGGGTTTTGTGGGGCTCAGGGTGCTTCCGGTGCGCCCTCCATTAAATCTGCCTCTGCATAGACCCCGCCCAGCTGCTCAACCTTTGATCCTGGAATGAAGCACACCTTCGGATCTTCAAAGCCAGCTCTCCCTCTGTGACCACCAAGCCCAGGCTCCTTGGAAGCCCCCCAAGCCAGGACCAGCTTGCTTCCTGGTGTTAGAAGGGCCCAACACTTGGTTTAACACTCTGCCATCTCCATGAAATTACTAATTTTTGAACAAGGGGCCCCATATTTGCATTTTGAACTGGCCCTCAAAAATCACCGAGCCCACCCCGCCTTCACTTTTGCAAAGGTGGAAGAAAGCTCGGAAAGATGAAACGGGCACCAGTCACTCCAGTGACTCGGCACCATAGCAGAGCTGCCCCTCTAGCGAGTAGGCCCCATCTCTCTAGGCACAGTTGTTTGAATTTTACCATTGTCTTTGAGGAGGGGGCACATCTGCCTCCCTAAATGAGCTATCAAATGCCTCTGTAGCCTTCATATACTTCCCCAGTCACCCCCAGTCCAGTCTGAGGTGCAGCACCCTCCAGTGATCTGGAGCTCAATCGGTGGTTTTCTTTGCCCGAAATCCACCCAACGCCCCTATCAGTCCTTCACGCTCCATTTCTCCTTCTGAGTTCCTCCCGTCTTGGAGGCTGGGGGCCTCTGGGTGGGGCTCAGTCTTCCGCTGTGGAAGAACCAGCGTGAGCCATCGTGCCCTTCCTAGACCACCAGAGGGCGCCAGCGCCTAAGCCTTCGGTTCCAACCTCCAGCTGTCTGCCAGGTTCCATTCAATCCCTTGCGCGCGCGCGCGCGCGCGCGCGCGTGTGTGTGTGTGTGTATGGAAACAGGTTGGCGAGTGGTGTCAGAGACTGGTTCGGGACATTTCTGACTCCATCTGAGACTCTGTCTCCATCTCTTTGTGTCTCTAAGCGTTTCTCCCCACTCTGTCCCCCAGCACGGAGGAGGCGGCCGCCCTGGAGCGGGAGCTGCTGGAAGATTATCGCTTTGGGCGGCAGCAGCTGGTGGAGTTATGTGGTCACGCTAGTGCTGTGGCTGTGACCAAGGTACCTAGCCCCTGACCCTTGATCTCGACCCCAGTCAGACGACCAGCCTACCAGAGCCAAGGACTAGCTGCACCATGGCCAGGATCGTCCAGCCCTCTCAAGATGCTCCTCTTTGCTTGGGGCCATCTCAGCCTATCACTCAGATGGGGAAACTGAGGCCCAGAGAGACTCATCACTGAACCAGGCCAGGCCGGGACTCAAGACCTAGGGGGTCAGTGAGGGTCAGAGCAGAGACTGAGGCAACCGCAGAGGTAGGCCTGGGACCCTTGAGGTGCAGGAGTGACCTCCTGCCTCTGCCACTTCCTGGGTCTTGGGCATGGAGCACACCCCAACAACTCTGTGCCACAGGTGGGGAAACTGAGGACCAGGGGTGGGGAGGGGCCTGAGCAGAGTCTCAGGGGGCGGGAAGCTGTGCCTGGCCGAACCCCCCACCCTTGAGGTGTCTGCAGGAGACTAGAGAAGAAGAGCAGCGATGATATCGCCATCTGGTACTTTGCCCCAAGTTGCCTGTGAACAAGGGTAATAAACTGACACCAGTGAATAAATATAAACTCCTTAGAAAAGTGCCCAGTAGAGCCAGGGCTCCAGCTGTGATTCTTCTTCTCCATTTCCTCCCCTTGTTCCTTTCCTTTTTACCACTGTATACTTTGTAAAAACTCAGTGCTTTTTTTATGTGGACTCAATTTTTTTTTTACTTAAACGTTCTTACTTCCAAATGAAACATATCCTGAGTGAGGTGCCCAAAGGAGAAGGATATAGTGAAAATCTTAAGCCAGTGTAGTAAACCCCTGCCTGGTCCTTGGTGGCTGACTGTCCAACTTTTGCCCTGAAAGCCTCAAGTCCATCTGGAAGCCCCTTGGTCCCAGTCAGCCAGTGTCACCCTTCATGACTCTGGATGTGGTGTGGTGAGTTGCAGGCGGGACCTCACTGAGACCTTGGGGAGGACACTCAAAAATGCAATACCTTCCTCTCTGTGTGGCTGGAGGTTAGAGTAGGGTATGCCTTGTGGAGCCAGGGAGAGGCCCCAGGGGCCTGTCAGCGACATTGTCACTTCTATTTAATAGAGGCAAAGGGAGTCTGGGAGAAGAGAGAGGGCTCAGCGAAGAACAACTCAGAGTCAGGGCAGACGAAGGCTCGAACACCATGCTTAGCTCCTCTATTAAAGAGAGAGGAAGGGCATGCACAGGCCCACAGAGACAGAGAGCCTGGGAGATACACACTGAGACAGAGACGAAGACAGGCCACATGGAGAGTGACAGATAGGGGGAGACACAGAGAGTCTGAGAGATACAGAGAGATGGGAAGGCGAAGACAGAGGCCAATGGAGAGGGAGTGGGGAGAGAGAGACAGGGCATGGCAGGTTGGAAAAATACCTCCCCCCACCAACTTTGGGGCCTCTGGGAGTGCCTGGGGCCTGGAAAATGGGCGGGGGAGGGGCAGCC